>RWGZ01001247.1:762343-841594 GCA_009725065.1 Utricularia reniformis | reverse complement strand
GATGAAATCCGCGATAATTTATACCTTACTGGAAATCCGCGACAATTTTACTCTTCGTGAATTTTCGCGACAATTTTGCCTTCGTAAATTTTCGCGACAATTTTTTTGTTCTTCAAAATTTTCGCGACAATTCTTGCCTTCAACTTTTTCGCGATAATTTTGTGCCTTGGAGATTTTCGCGATAATTTTCCTTCTTCAAAATTTTCGCGACAATTCTTGCCTTCAACTTTTTCGCGATAATTTTGTGCCTTGGAGATTTTCGCGATAATTTTCCTTCTTTGCGGGAATTTTCAGATTTTCGGGTCTTAATGATGATTAACCCGTTTTTGGGCCTCCTCACTCCTATTTATAGACATCCTAACTTTTCTAATTCACACTTTGACCCCTCCTTCCTTTACTTTTGACCAATCCTTTATCTTTTTCTTTACTTTTCTATTCTTCGTTCCCTTTTACGTTCTTTCGTTCCCGTATCTCTCATTATCTATCGTCTAGACTTTACCGTTACATTCCCTACTATTTGTTTCAACATACCTTTTTCTCGGCTATTACAATCCCAGTGATGCTGAGGGGATCGTCACACGGGTCGATGATCCCTTCCCAATCAGCCAGGGTGAAAGTAATGTCCTATCTGAAGAAGGAGGACCGTTCCATGGGATCATATTTCACCAGCGCCACAGACTGGGAAGCTCTCAGCGGAGTCTCCGCGCGCAATTCTCTTTCGGTCCCGGACCGATTCATTTATTCTTAAACCACCGGAGATAACAGAAATGTAACGCCCTCAATATGGGCCTGGTTGTTTTGTAAAAGTACGATAATTAAAACGGAAATATTCGAATGCAAATTTAAAACATAGTTCGAAACATGAAAATACGTCAACATAATTTAGAGTATTCTCCAAAGGACCGGACTCTATCACCGGACAACCGACAACCTTCTTCCCATTCCCCTCTCATACCTCGTCCGCGTCACCTACAAAATCTGTAAAGCGGTCACAATTTATTAAAGGAAACTTCACACACGCTACACGTTATCTTTTCGTTTCTTAATTAAACCGTACACGCACACGTGAATAATTCCACTTAACCGTTTTCCTTATTTCCCTCTTCTTTTACCCTTATCATTCCCATCATTCATTAACTTTACTATTGCCGAGATTAACATACTCGGTGCATGTCCCGCCCAAGCCAACCGTTAGCTGTTGGATGACTCGACGGGCCATATGCTTCCCTTCCCCGAGTGGGTACTTAGGCGCTACCTCTTTTTCCACCCGGATCCGTTCTGCCCTCTTCGTACGTATCTTTTCCTCTTTGGAACTTACCGTTCCCTTCATCAGGCATGCCCTTCCTTTGGCGAATCGTGTACTAGGCACGATGCCGGGTTCGGTCGGACGGTCCATCCTTCCTCACCCCGAGTCTTATTATCATTTATCTCGTTCATTCGCATCTTTTCTTCCTTCTTTATTAACCCAATCCCATTTCCTAAGTCTGAACCTTCCCTTACTATATCGTGTTCACTCCGCTTACCTGTTATTTTCGCTTTTTATGATCTCCGATGCTTCCCTACAATTCGTAACATATTTTAGTACTTCATTATTATTGACGTTATCATCTTATTGTTGAAATGCGATCCGACGTCGACCCTTCGCATTTCTCTCCTTCACGATCTGACGTCGAAATGCGACGAAAACACCCTAATTGTGTATTTCCGCGAAAAAACCCTTCTGTTCCTCAAATCCGCGATAAAAATACTCTAACCCTGAAATCCGCGACAAAACAACACGTAATTCAGTTTCCGCGACAATTTTGCAAGCTCTGAAAATCCGCGACAATTTTCCTCTTTGAAATTTTCCGCGATAATATTCAACATGGGAATTTCCGCGACAAAGTTCTTACCCAAAAAATTTCCGCGGTAAAAATTGCTGTGAAAATTTCCGTGACAAAAAGATACTGGAAGGAAATTTCGGCGATAATTTGATGTTTGGGGTTTTTCCGTACATTTTTGCGGTTTAGTGATAAATGGCTTGGGTTTTGGGCTTTCTAACCCCTATTTATAGATGTTTTAACTTCCCTAATTCACATTTTGACCCCTCCTTCTTTTTCATTTTTCCCCCTCCTTTATCACATGCTTTTCATTTAAAACTTTTCGTTTCCTTTTACGTTCTTTCGTTCCCGTATTCCTCATTATTTCCCCTCTAGACTTTATCACTATATTTCCTACTATCATCCCGACATACCTTTTTCTCGGCTATTACAATAAATATCTCCGGCCACTTCTCTTGGTGCCGCCTCATTCTGAGGAGGTTGGGCACCAGTTACCGCGGGTGGAGGAGCGGCCTGCTCATGTCTTTCACCCTCGTTCTGCGGGGCTCTACCGCCGCTGCCCTGCCACCTTCTTCTTCGGCCCTGACCACGGTTCTCATGACCGTGTTGGCCTCTTTCTTGTTCTGGCGGAGGAGACCATCGGTCCTCCGTCCGATCATAATAGTTTCGGGGCTGTCCCCGATTATCTCTTCCCCGCGGCCTGTGACGATCATCACCTTGGTGGCCCCTTCGGGGGGATTCTGCTCGCTTGCCCTTCTGACCATTCCGGTCGGGCTTTTCCTTACTCATTGTCTCTACTGTCTCTTTCAACAGCGGGCACTTCAGGGTCGGGTGATCGCGATTATGATGGAGCTCGCAATACACCCGATTGTCCTCCTGCTTCGGGGGGACGTCTTTTTCGCTTACAGCCGCTAATTCTCGCGACTGATTCTTAGGCTAGGAAACCCTATGATCACCTGCGGGCTCAGAACTCCCGCTAGGTTTCCGATAACCAAGCCCCAGCGCTTCATCCACCTTAATACACTTATTGATTTTCTGAAGAAGCTTTCCCAAGGTGGATGGTGGGCTCTTTACCAAGCTGGCCGAAAGGCCGCACGGTCCTATGACTTGCTGTAGAATATCAATTTTATCCCGGAGCTCGAGCTTGATACCCCGGGCGGTCCTGTTGAATTTCTCCATGAAGGACCGAAGACTCATCTTTGCCGGGATATATTTCAGCTGATATAGTTCCTGCTTGCTTCGGGGCGGTCCTACATTTGGAGCAAATTTCTCAGAGAAGGCCAAAATAAATCCGCCATATGACTGTATGGATCGGGCCGGCAAATTCTTGAACCACGTTCGGGCGTCGCCTTGTAATCCTGCGGCGAAGATGCGGCCCTTTAGTGAATCCGAGGCCCGAACCGTTCCCATGCGCAATTCGAAATCGGCAACGTGATCGATTGGATCACCATCACCCCGAAATGTCGGCAACCCCTCGGGGTTGCGATAATGCCGATCTGGGACTGCTGCCCAGATCTCTTCATAAAAGGGGAGCATCAAATCTCCCAAGGTGGCTGATACGCCTTCAGATTGATGAGACGATGCCTGGACTGCATGCAAATTATGCCACCAGTCATCATCATTATTTCTCCTGATAGGGGCCTCCATGGCCCTATTAAATATACCAGAATTGCATCCCAAATTAGGTTCGCAATCCTTCAGCGCACACATGCTCTCCAACTCCCTGGTGAGCTCATCAATTCGTCGATGCATCTGATCCTGATCATTTCCAGGAACGGGAGTTAGAGCTCTGGCTGGGGGAGGAGGAGTAGACCGATATCTAGGCCTCCTCATTGTTACGCCACGCCTGATGATTTCTTCTTCATCAGTACTGCGCTCGTCAGGATCACTCTCGTATCCTCTGCTTTTGGGAACAGGGCTTGAAACAGCCGGTGGTTCTGTTCCACTTTTCTCCGACGTAATTTCCAGTACCACCTTCCTGACGACAGCTTCTAGATCCTGTAAAGTGAATGTTGGTGCTGGGAGGCTGTCGAGAAGCACGTCACTATCATTTGTCGGAATTCAAGTCGCCATGCCTTTGATTATCCTATCCCTGGTAGAAAACTCAAATGGGATTAGAGAATCGTCCCCACGGATGGCGCCAAACTGTTATGGTCCCTTTTTAGAGGGTACCAACAGTCGTCCGGTTCGTTTAGCAAACGAACTCAGTTATGATTTGTTTTTGTTGTGGAATACGATTAAAAACTAGAAATAAACTATGGCACAACGATGTATAGTGGAAACCCCAAGAATTGGGGTGAAAACCACTTGACTAATAGTAGATTATACGCTTAGTCTGTTCACTAATCAAATAATCCGTAATGAGTGCAAGAGAGGCTTAATGAAAATGACAAGGTTAAGAAAGCAGTAAGAACTCCGGCAGGGTAACGGCATGTTCTTACTCGTCCAAAGGGTCCTGCTATTTCCGTCGTCGCGCCTTGTATTTATTGAGTTTACGGCGTGTGTGGATCATACTCTGTAACCGCCTCTGACAGGTTTGTTAGAAGTTGTTATCGCGGGATGTAAAACGAGGTTGGTACTGAGGCATGGTCTGCGTGATCGGGCCCGAAGTGTGATAAACGTGTGGAGGCCCAAAGCGTGGAAAACGTAAGTCTGTAACCGTTCGGACCGAACCAAGGAGCCAGTTACCAGAAAACGCTTTATTTCGCCTAAGGTTATCTTCGGTCCTCTCGTTAAACATAGGGCCGCTTTTCCTTAAATGTGCAAATGGGCTGCAGGAATTCGTTCCCACCATTTGAATTAGCCCAATAATTAATGGGTCTTGCCCATCACAAGGTACCCGATCCTAAAGTTCACATCACTCTACGAATCATAAGAATTTGTTAAAATAAATTAAATCACGATATGAAGTATTGATAAAAAATCATATCGGGCGACACGTAAAATACCGGTTATCAACAGATATATCGGTCATACGCCCCCGAATCAGAACATATGTTTTCATATCGATCGATACGTAAAATTACGATGTGAAAATACCGACCAATATCCTGCTCTATAGCTCGATACTACCATGTATTTCACATATCGATCAATATGAAAATATATGTTCCAATTCGTAGAGTGACCGATATATCGATCGATACTCGATATTTCATGTGTCACTCGATATGATATTTTATCAATATTTCATATCTTAATTTATTTAGCAAATTCTTACGATTTATTAAACGAGTTATTTATTTTTAAAACGTAAATATAAAGAATTCAAACTCATTAAAATCAATTCGATTTAATATCAATGTTTGCATGCTGGTCGGTAGAGTGAAAACAGTGTGGCACTGGTATCTGGACCAGTATCGGGTTTCCGGGATAGATCCCGGGTTTTCCAGATCGACTGGAAAAAAATTAAAAAAAATTAATATTTCATACGGGTTAGGATCGGTACGAAATTCCATATATGTATAAAAACATTACTTAATATATTATAATTTAATTTATTATATATTTTTAAATAATATATATAAGTAATATATAAATTATTTGATTTACTTTAATTAAAAATTTATCAATACACGTTATTTAGCAGAGAATTACAAGGAAGGTTATTTTGCAAACTCTTTATACATACATGCTATTTTGCAAACACAAATTTTACATTCGGCTATTTGTCCTTAATTTGTGTGCTCGATTGAGAAATAGATATTGGAGAAACCAAAACTAAATTTTTTCATTAAATAAATGGATGAGTATAGTTATAATGTAATATATAAAATATCCAAAAAATATATAATATAAATGTTAAAAATCAATTTGCAACTTGTAAAAACTACAAGACAAGTCTTTGTTCAGTGACTTAGTTTATTTTCCAACATTTCCTTGCAATTAGAGTTGTTATGCAATTTGAATTGTTCGTGATCGAAATGTGTTCGGGTAGTATATGATCGAATTTCTTTATTTAAATATAGATATGAACATCGTTCGAATATTTTTCATGTTCGTTTATAATTTAAATGAACATAAATATTTTCGTGAATACTATATTATATTATTTATATTTGGTATAAATATATTATTAAATATTATAATGAAAACTCTAATTTATCATATTTCATATTATCTTTTAAATATCTTTCATAGTGCTATAATGAGTTTGTTTGGTTAAGCTATTTAAAATTGCAATGTGGTGAAGTATGATGATCGTAAATTTTTAAATATTGATGAGAACTTAAGGATCGGGTACCTTGTGGTGGATAAGGCCCAGCAACCGTTGGGCCGATTCAAATAGTGAAAACGAATTCCTACAACCCATTTACACACTTAAGGAAGAGCGGCCCGATGTTCAACGAGAGGACCGAAGATAACCTTAATGAAATAAAGCATTTTCTGCCAACTGGCTCCTGGGTTCGGTCTGAACGGTTACAGAACGGTTACAACTCACGTTTTCCACGCTTCGGGCCTTCCCACGTTTACCACGCTTCGGGCCCGATCACGCAGACCACGCCTCGGTCCCAACCTCGTTTTACATCCCGCGATAACAACCTCTAACAAACCTGTCAGAGGCGGTTACAAAGCGTGATTTACACACGCTATGAACTCTATATATACAGGGCAAGACGACGGAAATAGCAGGACCCTTTGGACGTGTAAGAACAGGCCGTTATCCTGCCGGAGTTCTTACTGCATTCTTTTCCTTGTCATTTTCATTAAACATCTGTTGTATTGATTATGAATTATTCGATTAGTGAACATGCTAATAGCATAATCTGCTCTTAGTCAAGTGGTTTTCACCCCAATTCCTAGGGTTTCCACTATACATCGTTGTGCATTTACTTATTTCCAGTTTTTAATCGTCTTCCACATCTAAAACAAATCAGAACCGAGTTCATTTGCTAAACGAACCGGACGACTGTTGGTACCCCCTAAAAAGGGACCATAACAGTTTGGCGCCGTCCGTGGGGACGATTCTCTAATCCCATTTGAGTTTTCTACCAGGGATAGGATAATCAAAGGCATGACGACTTGAATTCCAACAAATGATAGTGACGTGCTTCCCGACAGCCTCCCAGCACCAACATTCACTTTATAGGATCTGGAAGCTGTCGTCAGGAAGGTGGTACTGGAAATTACGTCGGAGAAAAGTGGAACAGAACCACCGGCTGTATCAAGCCCTGTTCCCAAAAGCAGAGGATACGAGAGTGATCCTGACGAGCGCAGTACTGATGAAGAAGAAATCATCAGGTGTGGAGTGACAATGAGGAGGCCTAGATATCGGTCTACACCTCCTCCCCCAGCCAGAGCTCTAACTCCCTCTCTTGGAAATGATCAGGAGCAGATGCATCGACGAATTGATGAGCTCACCATGGAGTTGGAGAGCATACGTGCGCTGAAGGATTGCGAACCTAATCTGGGACGCAATCCTAGTTTATTTAACAGGGCCATGGAGGCCCATATCAGGAGAAATAAGAATGATGACTGGTGGCATAATTTGCATGCGGTCCAGACATCGTCTCATCAATCTGAAGGTGTATCAGCCGCATTGGGAGATTTGATGCTCCCCTTTTCTGAAGAGATCTGGGTGGCAGTCCCAGATCGGCATTATCACAGCCCCGAGGGGTTGCCGACATTTCGCGGTGATTGTGATTTAATCGATCACGTTGCCGATTTCGAATTGCGAATGGGAACGGTTCAGGCCTCGGATTCACTGAAGTGATGCATCTTCGCGGCAGGATTACAAGGCGATGTCAGAACGTGGTTCAAGAATTTGCCGGCCCGATCCATACAGTCGTATGGCGGATTTATTTTGGCCTTCTCTGAGCAATTTGCTCCAAATGTAGGACCGCCCCGAAGCAGGCATGAACTATATCAGTTGAAATATATCCCGGCAAAAATGAGTCTTCGGTCCTTCATGGAGAAATTCAACAAGACCACCCGGGGTATCAAGCTCGAGCTCCGAGATAAAATCGATATTCTACAGCAGGTCCTAGGACCGCGCGGCCTTTCAGCCAGTCTGGTAAAAAGCCCACCATCCACATTGGGAAAACTTCTTCATAAAATCAACAAGTATATCCAGGTAGATGAAGCACTGGGGCTGGATTATCGGAAACCTAGTGGGATTTCTGAACCCGCAGGTGATCATAGGGTTTCCTACCCTAAGAAGCAGTCGCGAGAAGTAGCGGCTGTGAGTGAAAAAGACGTCCCCCCGAAGCAAAAGGACAATCGGGTGTATTGCGAGCTTCATCACAATCGCGATCACCCGACCCTGAAGTGCCCGCTATTGAAAGAGACAGTAGAGGCAATGAGTAAAGAAAAGCCTGACCGGAATGGTCAGAAGGGCAAGCGAGCAGAATCCCCCCGAAGGGGCCGCCAAGGTGACGATCGTCACAGGCCGAGGGGAAGAGATAATCGGGGGCAACCCCAAAATTATAACGATCGGACGGAGGACTGAAAGTCTCCTCCGCCAGAACAAGAAAGAGGCCAATGCGGTCGTGAGAACCGTGGTCAGGGCCGAAGAAGAAGAGGACGGGGCCGCGCGGTAGAGCCCCGCAGAATGAGGGTGGGAGACAGGAGAAGGCTGCTCCCCTACCTGTGGAAACTGATGTCCAACCTCCTCGAAATGAGTCGGCACCCAAAGAAGTGGTCGGAGATATTTATGTTATCTCCGGAGGATTGAGGATAAATGAATCGGTCCGGGACCGAAAGAGAACTGCGCGCGGAGACTCTGCTGAGAGCTCCGAGTCTGTGGCGCTGGTGAAATATGATCCCATGGAACGGTCCTCTTTCTTCAGAGAGGACATTACTTTCACCCTGGCTGATCGGGAAGGGATCATGGATCCATGTGACGATCCCCTTACCATCACTGGGATCATCGGGAATCGTCGTGTCCACAGAATTTTAGTGGATACTAGGGTTTCGTGCAATCTAATGAAACGCGAGGTCGAAGAGATGTTGGGAGCGGCTGCTCACGGTCTCCCGATCGCTAACATCACTCTTTGGTCGTTCGACCAAAAGAGCGTTATTCCGTGCGGGAAGATGTTATTCCCAGTTACTCTTGGAGAGCCATCCAAGGACCGGTCGGAAGACCTGGAATTCATTATCGTTGAAGTCGACTTGGCTTACAACGCTATTATCGGACGGACTGGCCTTAGTAAGCTTGATGTGGTCCCTTCTAATTATCACATGATGCTCAAGTTCCCCTCCACTCATGGAGTGATTTCTGTTAAGGGGGATCAGAAAGTAGCTAGGCAATGCTACATGAGCTCGTGCCGAACATTGGCACCCATCAAAAGGGCCCGGGTGGATTTGATGGAAGAGCTGCCGCACCCGAGGCAAGCAATGGAACCCGTAGGGTTCAAAATGATCAACCTGGTTGAGGATGACTCAACCAAGACAACTCGCATCGGGGCAAATCTAGCCCCTGACTTTGAAAAAGAACTGATCCACCTGCTGAGAAGCCACGTGGATATATTCGCATGGACCCCGGACGATGTTTCGGGGATTGACCGATCCGATAGCGAACAAACGAGTCCTCCCAAGGGAATTCTTTGAAGGTGATCTCGTCCTCAGAAAAATTAAGGTGCAGAGGAACGTTGGAAAGCTGGGCAGAAATTGGGAGGGACCGTATCGAATATCGAAGAAATCGGAATCAGGTGCGTATAAACTTGAAACATTGGATGGTATAGAGGTCCCCCGAACTTGGAATGTCATGAATTTAAGGCGATATTTCTTGTGAATCTTCGATTAATATGTTTGACTCAATGAAATACATTCTCTTACACGTAAGTAGAAACAAGTAAGTACAATACAAACTATTTCTAGTGGAATGATGGACCGATCTTGAAGTTGAGTGGAGTAGGACGAATCTGGACTGGTGAACGAAGCTTCTTGTCCGCAAGGCTCCCAAGTTGTAGTGACCGCTCTGACGAGTCAGATGCTCCTGCACTTGCCCAGCCCCATGGATGAGTTGTGATTCTCCCAGAACTCATTACGAACTAAAACACTCCCTTCAACGGCATTCAGTCTTTAGGAATGACCCTTTGTACCTATGACATCTGCTGCGATAAAAGGAATGGTAGTCAACATATCGAGACATAAGATCGGTCCTAATATAAGATGTATTATGAGCAAAGCTTGGCCAACAAAACCTAAGGGACTTTATTAGAACCGAGGTTCGGCCGAAGCTTGTAAAGACTCATATTAAACGCAGACTACGCCTATCCAATCAAGTGTTGACTCCAAGGACGGAATAAGAGTGACCCATACACCATGTCAAACGACCGATCCAATCAGAATTGATATGAATAAACCAAACATAACGTCTCGACCGATGGTTAACACCATGTAAGAGTCCCCGATCTTATACTTAGTGATTAAAACAACTTCGTTAAAGTAAGACTTATTAGTTTTGCTTAGAAGTTGGTTAGGTCACTTCGTTCTGGTGATTAAAATAATCAAAGCTGAAAAAGGAAAAAAAAAATTATTGAATAAAGAGTAAGGCAGATACAAAGCAATGACTAGATCTAACTTATCTGCCCTTCCTCTTTATCTTCCACTTCGGGCTCCTGGGTTTGGTCCGGGCCGTGAGCCGCTTCAACTCTTCCTCTTGATCGGCCACTTTCTGGTTGACCGCCTTCTCGATCTCTTCAAAGAGATAGAAAAAGGGTCTTCTTCTAGAACAGGTTCTTCCAAGGTCGGAATAACCTGAAACTTGCCATCTCTTTCAAGTGGCTGGATCATCTTCCATCGCTCGTCCGAAGAGGAAGCCCGAACGTCTGGATAACTTGCTCTCGCATGTTATCCAGATATTTCGCAGTGTAAACCCCGTGTATGTTATCCGCTAAAGCGAATAACAACGGGGACTGAGCGAACCCCAGAACTGCTTCCCGAACCGAACCTTCGGCCGAAGTGCGGGCCCTTGTCAACTCTTCCTCCAAGGTCGTCTTCTCTTCCTGGGCCCGAAGGAGAAACTCATTCATCTTATTCCTCTTCTCCTGGGCCCGACCTTGGACTTCGTTGATTTCCGCGTCTTTGGCCCGCAGCTTGGCCTCCAGGTCGACAATACGTCCCTGAGCTGTTTGCCCCGTCTTCTACAGCTCAGAGACCTTGTCAGCTAAGAGTGAGACCTCCGTCCCGGCTCTTAGCAACTCATTGTCCAGTCGGTCACGGTCCTCCCGTACCGTGACCAACTCAGTATGCTTTATTTCAACTTGCATTTTTGCAAGGTCAAGTTGATCTTGGACTTGTTGGGATACAACGCTACCACCTTGATTCTTCTCCACGGTGATAGCAGTTGTGAAAGCTTTCCTCAACATCTGCATAAGACAAATATTCTCAAGTAAAAGTTCAGGCCTTCATGCCAAATGAAAATTACCTTAGTGGTGAGGTCGAGGAAGCCTTCCATGATTTCTTCCCTAGTCATGTCCGCCTGGACGTTCTCTGGGTTCTGCTCTCCATAAAGACGGAAGTCCTTTAGGAAAGCAGTCCTCCAGGAGGTGAGCTTCCTCCCCTTGCTGAACCTGTCTAGCAGGCCCAGAGCAACTCCCCAGTCGGAGTTGGTCTTCGGGCCCGATCCAGGCGTGTTTGCGGTGTCCGTGCGGGAGGGGTTGAACCTACTTCGGTCCAACTGACCTATGCGTGGGTGGGTCAAAAGCGGCCATACTTTCAACAGATCCTCCTTGGGGACTGTTATCCAGACGTAGCAGGCCTCTCACGCATGAAGAGACTCCTCCTTATCTACAATTGCGCACTCTTTGGTGCGCACCGCTATATAGTATAACTTGCGGCAACCCAACAGACCCTTCCCCTTTCGGGATCCCACCAAGAACAAATTAAAGAAGTGTTCTAAGGTCGGGGCCCGATTCTGTTGGTAACAATAAAAAATAAACGCAACTATATACACATAACTGCCCAGAAACAACGCAAAAGTGGGGCAGTGAATCTCCTTAAGCACGGCCGCTACAAAGGGATGTAGCGGAAAACGAAGCCCGCACTTAAGAGAGGCGTAACTGACCGGAATGGCCGATGCCGGCACATTCATCTCTGCCGGAAGGAAACAGGGAATATCTTCCCGTCCCTTCCATATAGAGTAATGCGCCGGAATTGAAAACATAAACATAAATTCCTCAATGTCTAACTCAGACATAGAAGGGTAACGCATTTTGTGGGGAGCCATAAGTGTATACCTTAGGAAAAACGGATCTAAAAAAAAGGGTTGGATGAAAAATCGATTGAGGGCACAAGAACTTGCTGTGATTTCTCCTTTACGATAAATGACGATGAGGAGAAACAGTGCCCAGGATCCTGATTTAAATATTAATCTCCCAGCCAATGGCGAGCCGCCACGTAATACTGCCCAAAACAACGACTGTACGGGGCGCACTTATCACGCCTCTTGAACTGCCGAATGTGAAGAGGCGCGGGTCGAGATATTAATATTTAAAGAATACCGAAGATAAAAATATAACTTAAATATATGTTATTAAGTTTTAAACGTAATTGGCTCATACGCTAAGGGAAAGATCGGTCCCATGGACTCTCACTATCTACAGGTACGGTCCCCTGTTCTGATGAATGTACAAACATCATGTGATCTGCCTTGTATCACCTCTTANGAAACATCGGATGGTATAGAGGTCCACCGAACTTGGAATGTCATGAATTTAAGGCGATATTTATTGTGAATCTTCGATTAATATGTTTGACTCAATGAAATACATTATCTTAAACGTAAGTAGAAACAATAAGTACAAATACAAACTATTTCTAATGGATTGATGGACCGATCTTGAAGTTGGGTGGAGTAGGACGAATCTGGACTGGTGACCGAAGCTTCTTGTCCGCAAGGCTCCCAAGTTGTAGTGACCGCTCTGACGAGTCAGATGCTCCTGCACTTGCCCAGCCCCATGGATGAGTTGTCATTCTCTCAGAACTCATTACGAACTAAAACACTCCCTTCAACGACATTCAGTCTTTAGGAATGACCCTTTGTACCTATGACATCTGCTACGATAAAAGGAATGATAGTCAACATATAGAGACATAAGATCGGTCATAATATAAGACGTATTATGAACAAAGCTTGGCCAACAAAACCTAAGGGACTTTATTAGAACCGAGGTTCAGCCGAAGCTTGTAAAGACTCATATTAAACGCAGACTACGCCTATCCAATCAAGTATTGACTCCAAGGACGGAATAAGAGTGACCCATACACCATGTCAAACGACCGATCCAATCAGAATTGATATGAATAAACTAAACATAACGTCTGTGACTGATAGTTAACTACCTATAAGAGTCCCCGATCTTATACTTAGTGATTAAAACAACTTCGTTAAAGTAAGACTTATTAGTTTACTTAGAAGTTAGTTATGTCACCTTGTTCTGGTGATTAAAATAATCAAAGCTGAAGAAAAAATCTTTATACTGAATAAAGAGTAAGGCAGATACAAAGTAATGACTAGATCTAAATAATCTGTCATTCCTCTTTATCTTCCACTTCGGGCTTCTGGGGTTCGGTCCGGGCCGCGAGCCGTTTCAATTCTTCTTCTTGATCGGCCACCTTCTGGTTGACCGTTCTCTCCATCTCTTCAAAGAGATAGAAGAAAGGGTCTTCTTCCAGAACAGGTTCTTCCAATGTCGGAATAACCTGAAACTTGCCATCTCTTTCAAGTGGCTCGATCATCTTACATCGCTCGTCCGAAGGGGAAAGCCTGAACTGCTGAATAACTTGCTCTCGCATGTTATCCAAATACTTTGCAGTATAAACCCCGTGTATGTTATCCGCTAAAGCGAATAACCAATGGGACTGAGCGAACCCCAGAACCGCTTCCCGGACCTAACCTTCGGCCGAAGTGCGGGCCCTTGTCAACTCTTCTTCCAAGGTCGTCTTCTCTTCCTGGGCCCGAAGGAGAAGCTCATTCAGCTTATTTCTCTTCTCCTGGGCCCGACCTTGGACTTCGTTGATTTCTGCCTCTTTGGCCCGCAGCTTGGCCTCTAGGTCGGCAATACGTCCCTGAGCGGTTTGTCCCGTCTTCTCCAGCTCAGAGACCTTATTAGCTAAGAGTGAGATCTCCGTCCCGGCTCTTAGCAACTCGTTGTCAAGTCGGTCACGGTCCTCCCGTACCGTGACCAAATCAGTATGTTTTATTTCAACTTACCTTTTCGCAAGGTCAAGTTGGTCCTGGACTTGTTGGGAAACAACGTTACCACCCTGGTTCTTCTCCACAGTGATAGTAGTTGTGAAATCTTTCCTCAACATCTGCATAAGACAAGTATTCTTAAGTAAAAGTTCGGGCCTTCATATCAAGTGAAAATTACCTTAGTGGTGAGGTCGAGGAAGCCTTCCATGATTTCTTCCCCAGTCACGTCCGCCTGGACGTTCTCTGGGTTCTGCTCTCCATAAAGGCAGAAGTCCTTTAGGAAAGCAGTCCTCCAGGATGTTAGCTTTCTCCCCTTACTGAACCTGTCCAGCAGGCCCAGAGCAACTCCCCAGTCGGAGTTAGTCTTCGGGCCCGATCCATGTTCCTTCAAAACGATCTCCTTAGTGGGGACCGGAGCGCCGTCCCCTTTCTCAGCCTTTACAGCTACTGCGGGGCTTCCGCTTCGGTCGCCCTTTTCCCTTTTCCTAAGGGGACCGGCGGCAGGGAGACGTTCACCTTGAGCTGAGGACCGGGGAGAACCTTCTCCACGGGAACGGCTCCCTGCAGCAACAAATTAATAGTTTTAGCACTAATGAATTAGGCATTACCGATTTGATAGAGGCTGGATAAGCTCAAAGAACGAATCCGAGCCTTTATCACCTCCTCTACCACTCCAAATACCCGAAACGCAGGCCCGTCCCCAGAAGAAGACTGCCCCGGACCCCGAAGGGACCAGCGTACCCCCCGTTGCTGATTCACTTCCTTCAGCGCTGCCCGATGCTTCCCTTTGTCCCTCAGAAGGACGGACCGAAGCAGCTGCCATGCGTTTAAAGCGCGAGCTCGGCATTGTCTCAGTTGAATCTGCAAAACAAATACATAAGGATCGGGAAAGATTAAAATATAAACACTACATCATACCCGATCCTTCTGATCGATCTGAACTAGAAAAAAACCCCTTCGGGGCTGGGGCTCCGGTCCTACCCGCAACACCTATTTCTATCAATCTTTTCTCCCGAAGCAGATCTATTCGCCTAAGGCGTGCTTCGGGAGGGGGGAACATCGCAAGCGTGTTTGCGGTGTCCGTGCGGGAGGGGTTGAACCTACTTCGATCCAACTGACCTATGCGTGGGTGGGTTAAGCGCGGCCATACTTTCAACAGATCCTCTTGGGGGACTGTTATCCACACATAGCAGGCCTCCCACGCATGAAGAGATTCCTCTTTATCTACAATTGCGCACTCTTTGGTGCGCACCGCTATATAGTATAACTTGCGGCAACCCAACAGACCCTTCCCCTTTCGGTATCCTACCAAGAACAGATTAAAGAAGTGTTCTAGGGTCGGGGCCAGATTCTGTTGGTAACAATAAAAAATAAATGCTACTATATACACATAACTGCCCGGGAACAACGCAAAAGTGGGGCAGTGAATCTCCTTAAGCACGGCC
This sequence comes from Utricularia reniformis, assembly GCA_009725065.1. NCBI lineage: Eukaryota > Viridiplantae > Streptophyta > Magnoliopsida > Lamiales > Lentibulariaceae > Utricularia > Utricularia reniformis. The sequence continues at coordinate 826,190 of RWGZ01001247.1, read as the reverse complement.
GCTACAAAGGGATGTAGCGGAAAACGAAGCCTGCACTTTAGAGAGGCGTAACTGACCGGAATTGTCGATGCCGGCACATTCATTTCCGCCGGAAGGAAACAGGGAATATCTTCCCGTCCCTTCCAGATAGAGTAATGTGCCGGAATGGAAAACCTAGACCTAAACTCCTCAATGTCCAACTCAGACATAGAAGGGTAGCGCGTTTTGTGAGGAGCCATGAGTGTATACCTTAGGAAAAACGGATTGAAAGAGGGTTGGACGTAAAATCGATTGAGGGCACAGAGAGCTTGCTGCAATTTCTCCTTCGCGATAATGACAGTGAGGAGAAACAGTGCCCAGAATCCCGATTTAAATATTAATCTCCCAGCCAATGGTGTGCCGCCACGTAATACTGCCCAAGACAGCGACAGTACGGAGCACACCCATCACGCCTCTTGAACTATCGAATGTGAAGAGGCGCGGGTCGAGATATTAATATTTAAAGAATAACGAAGATAAAAATATAACTTAAAAATACGTTATTAAGTTTTAAATGTAACTGGCTCATACACTAAGGGAAAGATCGGTCCCCTGGACTCTCACGGTCTACAGGTACGGTCCATTGTTCTCATGAATGTGCAAACATCATGTGATCGGCCTTGTATCACCTCTGCGATTGGCAATCAAGCCCGAGGGGCTAGTGATGAGAACTTTAGGATCGGGTGTCTTGTGATGGGTAAGGCCCAGCAACCGTTGGGCCGATTCAAATAGTGAAAACGAATTCCTACAGCCCATTTACACACTTAAGGAAGAGTGGCCCGATGTTCAACGAGAGGACCGAAGATAACCTTAACGAAATAAAGCGTTTTCTGCCAGCTGGCTCCTGGGTTCGGTCCGAACGGTTACAGAACGGTCACAAACTCACGTTTTCCACGCTTCGGGCCTTCCCACGTTTACCACGCTTCGGGCCCGATCACGCAGACCACGCCTCAGTCCCAACCTCGTTTTACATCACGCTATAACAACCTCTAACAAACCTGTCAGAGGCGGTTACAGAGCGTGATTTACACACGCTATAAACTCTATAAATACAGGGCAAGACGACGGAAATAGCAGGACCCTTTGGACGCGTAAGAACAGGTCGTTACCCTGCCGGAGTTCTTATTGCTTTTTTTTCCTTGTCATTTTCATTTAGTCTCTGCTGTATTGATTATGAATTATTCGATTAGTGAACAGGCTAAGAGCATAATCTGCTCTTAGTCAAGTGGTTTTCACCCCAATTCCTGGGGTTTCCACTATACATCGCTGTGCATTTACTTATTTCCAGCTTTTAATCATCTTCCACATCTAAAANGGCCCGATGTTCAACGAGAGGACCGAAGATAACCTTAACGAAATAAAGCGTTTTCTGCCAGCTGGCACCTGAGTTCGGTCCGAACGGTTACAGAACGGTTACAACTCACGTTTTCCACGCTTAGGGCCTTCCCACGTTTACGACGCTTCGGGCACGATCACGCAGACCACGCCTCGGTCCCAACCTCGTTTTACATCCCGCGATAACAACCTCTAACAAACCTGTCAGAGGCGGTTACAGAGTGTGATTTACACACGCTATGAACTCTATAAATACAGGGCAAGACGACGGAAATAGCAGGACCCTTTGGACGCGGAAGAACAGGCCGTTACCCTGCCGGAATTCTTACCGCTTTCTTTCCCTTGTCATTTTCTTTAGCCTCTGCTGTATTGATTATGAATTATTCGATTAGTGAACAGGCTAAGAGCATAATCTGCTCTTAGTCAAGTGGTTTTCACCCCAATTCCTGGGGTTTCCACTATACATCGCTGTGCATTTACTTATTTCCAGCTTTTAATCGTCTCCCACATTTAAAACAAATCAGAACCGAGTTCGTTTGCTAAACGAACCGGACGACTGTTGGTATCCCCTAAAAAGGGACCATAACAGTTTGTCGCCGTCCGTGGGGACGATTCTCTAATCCCATTTGAGTTTTCTACCAGGGATAGGATAATCAAAGGCATGGCGACAGGAACTCCGACGAATGATAGTGACGTGCTTCCAGACAGTCTCCCAGTACCAACATTCACTTTACATGATCTGGAAGCTGTCTTAAGGAAGGTGGTACTGGAAATTACGTCGGAGAAAAGTGGAACAGAACCACCGGCTGTATCAAGCCCTGTTCCCAAAAGCAGAGGATACGAGAGTGATCCTGACGAGCGCAGTACTGATGAAGAAGAAATCATTAGGCGTGGAGTGACAATGGGGAGGCCTAGATATCGGTCTACACCTCCTCCCCCAGCCAGAGCTCTAACCCCCGCTCTTGGGAATGACCAGGAGCAGATGCAGCGACGAATTGATGAGCTCACCAGGAAGTTGGAGAGCATGCGTGCGCTGAGGGATTGCGAACCTAATCTAGTACGCAATCCTGGTTTATTTAACAGGGCCATGGAGGCCCCTATCAGAAGAAGTAAGGATGATGACTAGTGGCATAATTTGCATGCGGTCCAGGCATCGTCTCATCAATCTGAAGACGTATCAGCCGCCTTGGGAGATTTGATGCTCCCTTTTTATGAGGAGATCCGGGCAGCAGTCCCAGATCGGCATTATCGCAACCCCGAGGTGTTGCCGACATTTCGTGGTGATGGTGATCCGATCGATCACGTTGCCGATTTCGAATTGCGCATGGGAACGGTTCGGGCCTCGGATTCATTAAAGTGCCGCATCTTCGCGGCAGGATTACAAGGCAATGCCCGAACGTGGTTTAAAACTTTGCCGGCACGATCCATACAGTCGTATGGCGGATTTATTTTGGCCTTCTCTGAGCAATTTGCTCCAAATGTAGGACCGCCACGAAGCAGGCAGGAACTATATCAGCTAAAGTATATCCCGACAAAGATGAGCCTTCGGTCCTTCATGGAAAAATTCAATAGGACCGCCAGGGGCATCAAGCTCGAGCTCCGGGATAAAATCGATATTCTACAGCAGGTCCTAGGACCGTGCGGCCTTTCGGCCAGTTTGGTGAAAAGCCCACCATCTACCTTGGGAAAACTTATTCAGAAAATCAACAAGTATATTAAGGTGGATGAAGCGCTGGGGCTTGGTTACCGGAAGCGCAGCGGGAATTCTGAGCCCGCAGGCGATCATAGGGTTTCCTACCCTAAGAAACAGTCGTGAGAAGTAGCGGATGTGAGTGAAAAAGACGTCCCCCCGAAGCAGGAGGACAATCGGGTGTATTGCGAGCTTCATCATAATCGCGATCACCCGACCTTGAAGTGCCAGCTGTTGAAAGAGACAGTAGAGGCAATGAGTAAAGAAAAGCCCGACCGGAATGGTCAGAAGGGCAAGCGAGGGGAATCCCCCCGAAGGGGCCACCAAGGTGATGATCGTCACAGGCCGCGGGGAAGAGATAATCGGGGACAACCCCGAAATTATAACAATCAGACGGAGGACCGAAGGTCTCCTCCGCCAGAGCAAGAAAGAGGCCAACACGGTCGTGAGAACCGTGGTCAAGGCCGAAGAATAAGATGGCGGGGCCTTGGCGGGAGAGCCCCGCAGAATGAGGGTGGGAGATCGGAGCAAGCTGCTCCCCCACTTGCGGAAACTGGTGCCCAACCTCCTCAAAATGAGGCGGCACCCAGAGAAGTGGCCAGAGATATTTATGTTATCTCCGGAGGATTGAGAATAAATGAATCGGTTCGGGACCGAAAGAGAACTGCGCGTGGAGACTCTGCTGAGAGCTCCGAGTCTGTGGCGCTGGTAAAATATGATCCCATGGAACGGTCCTCCTTCTCAGAGAGGACATCACTTTACCCCGGCTGATCGGGAAGGGATCATGGATCCATGTGACGATCCCCTTACCATTACTGGGATCATCGGAAATCGACGTGTCCACAGAATTTTAGTGGATACTGGGGCTTCGTGCAATATGATGAAGCGCGAGGTCGCTGAAATGTTGGGAGCTTCTGCTCACGATCTCCCGATCGCCAACATAACTCTTTGGTCGTTCGACCAAATGAGCGTTATTCCGTGCGGGAAGTTGTTATTTCCCGTTACCCTTGGATAACCATCCAATGACCGTTCTGAGGACCTGCAATTCATTATCGTTGAAGTCAACTTGGCTTACAACGCTATTATCGGACGGACCGGCCTGAGTAAGTTTGAGGCGGTCCCTTCTACTTATCACATGATGCTCAAGTTCCCCTCCATTCATGGAGTAATTTCTGTTAAGGAGGATCAGAAAGTAGCTAGGCAATGCTACATGAGCTCGTGCCGAACTTTGGCACCGATCAAAAGGGCCCAGGTGGATTTGCTGGAAGAGCTGCCGCACCCGAGGCAAGCAATGGAACCCGTAGGGTTCAAATTGATTAACCTGGTTGAGGATGACTCAACCAAGACAACTCGCATAGGGGCTCATTTAGCCCCTGACTTTGAGGAAGAACTGATCCACTTGCTGAGAAGCCATGTGGATATATTTGCTTGGACCCCGGATGATGTTCCGGGGATTGACCGATCCGATAGTGAACATCGGATCAACACTGAGCCAGGAACGAAGCCCGTTAGACAGAAAAGGAGACGCTATTCTCCTGAGAAAATCGAGATTATCCGGGCGGAAGTGAATAAGCTGCTACGGTCGGGATTTATCAGAGAAATCCACTATACTGAATGGGTTGCAAACCCAGAGGTGCTTTCCAAACCGGATGGGAAATGGCGAATGTGCATCGACTTTACCGATGTTAACAAAAGCTGTGAGTCAGACCCTTTCCCATTGCCGCACATCGACCGACTGGTAGATGCTGTTTCTGGTAGCACCATGATGAGTACCATGGATGCTTATTCTGGATATCACTAGATCTTCTTGGCTGAGGAAGATCAGAAGAAATCATTATTCATGACCGAAGATGGAGTCTACTGTTATNGGCTGAAGTGAATAAGCTGCTACGGTCGGGATTTATCAGAGAAATCCACTATACTGAATGGGTTGCAAACCCAGTGGTGGTTTCCAAACCGGATGGGAAATGGCGAATGTGCATCGATTTTACCGATGTTAACAAAAGCTGTGAGTCAGATCCTTTCCCATTACCGCACATCGACCGACTGGTAGATGCTGTTTCTGGTAGCACCATGATGAGTACCATGGATGCTTATTCTGGATATCGCCAGATCTTCTTGGCTGAGGAAGATCATAAGAAATCATCATTCATGACCGAAGATGGAGTCTACTGTTATGTGGTTATGCCATTCGGTCTCAAAAATGCTGGAGCAACATACCAAAGGTTGGTCAACAAGATCTTTAGAGAGTTGATTGGCCATATGATGGAAGTGTATGTTGACGATATGATTGTAAAATCTATGAATGATGAAGACCACCTTTCTTATTTGTCTCGTTGTTTCGAAGTATGCCGAAAATATAAGCTCAAACTAAATCCAAACAAATGCTGCTTCGGGATCCGAAGTGGAAAATTATTAGGATATTATGTTTCAGAGAAAGGCATAGAGGTCAACCCTGAAAAGGTGCAAGCTATCATCGATATGCAACCTCCGAGAAACAAAAGAGAATAGTCTATTGAAGAGATCGGGGCTCTATGCCATGAACTCGAGGGCTTGAATATTGATGCTACTGAATCCCTAGGAGAACCCAATTGGATGGACTCCTTTATTAAATACCTCTCAAACGGATATCTCCCTAAAGATAAGTCTGAAGCTAGGAAAATGGAGGTTCGGGCTAAGAGATTCACCTTAGTCGACAGACGCTTGTTTAAAAAGAGTTTTGAGGGTCCGCTTCTGCGATGTTTATCTCCTATTGAGGCCGAAGCCGTCATGATTTATGTTCATGAAGGGATATGCGGCATTCATTAAGGGGCCCGATCTTTATACCACCGCATTATTAGAGCTTGGTATTTTTGGCCAACATTGCTCGCTGATGCCAAGCAGTACACTAAGCGTTGCGCCATATGTCAATACCACGCTCCACTCCCGCAATTGCCTGGGGCTCCCCTATCGATTACCCCATTGCCTTGTCCGTTTAACAGATGGGGGATCGACATCCTCGGACCTTTTCCCCGGTCCATAGGGCAAAGAAAATTTTGTATCGTAGCGGTGGAATATTATTCGAAGTGGATCGAAGCATAAGCTGTAGCCATTATCTCATGAAAAGTGGTCAAACACTTTATATGGCGAAATATTTTGATCCGCTTCGGGGTTCCCCGAGCGCTTGTATCAGACAATGTGACTCAGTTCCGTGGAAAAAACATACGGGATTTATGCACCAAGTTGGGCATCGTGCAGCATTTCTCATCAGTGGCCCATCTTCAGACCAATGGACTTACGGAAGTATCTAACAAGGTTATCCTGAAGGGATTGAAAACCAAGTTAGAAGACTTTGAGGGTAAATGGCCCGAACACATCTCTGAGGTCCTGTGGGCATACCGAACCACACGTCGCTCAAAACACAGGAATCACCTTTCTCATTGGTGTATGGGACCGAAGCTGTTAGCCCGGTGGAGGTGGCCATCCGATCACCTCGGATATCTCAATACGATGAGCATATGAATGGTGAAAGGAGGTTATTGGACCTCGAGATGATCGAGGAAAAGAGAGATGCAATCTATGAACGGATGCATGCTTATCAGCGAACTATGGAACGGGCCCATAACAAACGAGTCCTCCCAAGGGAATTTTTTGAAGGCGATCTCGTCCTCAGAAGCATTAAGGTGCAGAGGAACGTTGGAAAGCTGGACAGAAATTGGGAGGGACCGTATGGAGTATCGAAGAAATTGGAATCAGGTGCGTACAAACTTGAAACATTGGATGGTATAGAGGTCCCCCGAACATGGAATGTCATGAATTTAAGGCGATATTTCTTGTGAATCTTCGAGTAATATGTTCGACTCAATGAAATACATTCTCTTAAACGTAAGTAGAAACAAGTAAGTACAAATACAAACTATTTCTAATGGAATGATGGACCGATCTTGAAGTTGGGTGGTGTAGGACGAATCTGGACTGGTGACCGAAGTTTCTTGTTCGCAAGGCTCCCAAGTTGTAGTGACCGCTCTGACGAGTCAGATGCCCCTTCACTTGCCCAGCCCATGGATGAGTTGTCATTCTCCCAGAACTCATTACGAACTAAAACACTCCCTTCAACGGCATTCAGTCTTTAGGAATGACCCTTTGTACCTACGACATCTGCTACGATAAAAGGAATGGTAGTCAGCATATCGAGACACAAGATCGGTCCTAATATAAGATGTATTATGAGCAAAGCTTGGCCAACAAAACCTAAGGGACTTTATTAGAACCAAGGTTCGGCCGAAGCTTGTAAAGACTCACACTAAACGCAGACTACGCCTATCCAATCAAGTATTGACTCCAAGGACGGAATAAGAGTGACCCATACACNGACGTCCCCCCGAAGCAGGAGGACAATCGGGTGTATTGCGAGCTTCATCATAATCGCGATCACCAGACCTTGAAGTGCCCGCTGTTGAAAGAGACAGTAGAGGCAATGAGTAAAGAAAAGCCCGACCGGAATGGTCAGAAGGGCAAGCAGCAGAATCCTCCCGAAGGGACCACTAAGGTGATGATCGTCACAGGCCATGAAGAAATTACTACGATCGGACGGAGGACCGAAGGTCTCCTCTGCCAGAGCAAGAAAGAGGCCAACACGGTCGTGAGAACCGTGGTCAGGGCCGAAGAAGAAGAGGGCGGGGCCGCGGCGGTAGAGCCCCGCAGAACGAGGGTGGAAGACAGGAGCAGACCGCTCCACCACCTGCGGTAACTGGTGCCCAACCTCCTCAAAATGAGGTGGCACCGAGAGAAGTGGCCGGAGATATTTATGTTATCTCCGGTGGTTTGAGAATAAATGAATCGGTCCGGGACTGAAAGAGAACTGCGCGCGGAGACTTTGCTGAGAGCTCCGAGTCTGTGGCGCTGGTGAAACATGATCCCATGGAATAGTCCTCCTTCTTCAGAGAGGACATCACTTTCACCCTGGCTGATCGGGAAGGGATCATGGATCCATGTGACGATCCACTTACCGTCACTGGGATCATCGGGAGTCGTCGTGTCCACAGAATTTTAGTGGATACTGGGGCTTCGTGCAATTTATTGAAGCGCGAGGTCGCCGAGATGTTGGGAGCGGCTGCTCACAATCTCCCGAACGCTAACATCACTCTTTGGTCGTTCGACCAAAGGAGCGTTATCCCGTGCGGGAAGATGTTATTCCCAGTTACTCTTGGAGAGCCATCCAAGGATTGGTCGGAAGACCTGGAATTCATTATCGTTGAAGTCGACTTGGCTTACAACACTATCATTGGACGGACTGACTTCAGTAAGTTTGAGGCGGTCCCTTCCACTTATCACAAGATGCTCAAAATCTCCTCCATTCATGGAGTTATTTCTGTTAAGGGGGATCAGAAAGTAGCTAGGCAATGCTACATGAGCTCGTGCCGAACTTTGGCACCGGTTAAAAGGGCTCGGGTGGATCTGGTGGAGGAATTGCCGAACCCGAGGCAAACAATGGAACCCGAAGGGTTCAAATTGATCAATCTGGTTGAGGATGACTCAACCAAGACAACTCACTTCGGGGCACATCTGGCCCCTGACTTTGAAAAAGAACTGATCCACCTGCTGAGAAGCCACGTGGATACATTCGCATGGACCCCGGACGATGTTCCAGGGATTGACCGATCCGATAGCGAACAAACGAGTCCTCCCAAGGGAATTCTTTGAAGGCGATCTCGTCCTCAGAAGCATTAAGGTGCAGAGGAACGTTGGAAAGCTGGACAGAAATTGGGAGGGACCGTATCGAGTATCGAAGAAATTGGAATCAGGTGCGTATAAACTTGAAACATTGGATGGTATAGAGGTCCCCCGAACTTGGAATGTCATGAATTTAAGACGATATTTCTTGTGAATCTTCGATTAATATGTTCGACTCAATGAAATACATTCTCTTAAACGTAAGTAGAAACAAGTAAGTACAAATACAAACTATTTCTAATGCAATGATGGACCGATCTTGAAGTTGGGTGGTGTAGGACGAATCTGGACTGGTGACCGAAGCTTCTTGTCCGCAAGGCTCCCAAGTTGTAGTGACCGCTCTGACGAGTCAGATGCTCCTGCACTTGCCCAGCCCATAGATGAGTTGTCATTCTCCCAGAACTCATTACGAACTAAAACACTCCCTTCAACGGCATTCAGTCTTTAGAAATGACCCTTTGTACCTACGACATCTGCTATGATAAAAGGAATGGTAGTCAGCATATCGAGACATAAGATCGGTCCTAATATAAGACGTATTATGAGCAAAGCTTGGCCAACAAAACCTAAGGGACTTTATTAGAACCAAGGTTCGGCCGAAGCTTGTAAAGACTCACACTAAACGCAGACTACGCCTACCCAATCAAGTATTGACTCCAAGGACGGAATAAGAGTGACCCATACACAGTGTAAAACGACTGATCCAATCAGAATTGATATGAATAAACCAAACAAAACGTCTGGGACCGATGGTTAACTACATGTGAGTGTCCCCGATCTTATACTTGGTGATTAAAACAACTTCGTTAAAGATAAACTTATTAGTTTATTTAGAAGTTAGTTATGTGACTTCGTTCTGGTGATTAAAATAATCAAAGCTGAAAAAGGAAAAAAATTTATATTGAATAAAGAGTAAGGCAGATACAAAGCAAAGACTAGATCTAACTAATCTGCCCCTCCTCTTTATCTTCCACTTCGGGCTCCTGGGGTTCGGCTCGGGCCACGAGCCGCTTCAATTCTTCTTCTTGATCGGCCACCTTCTGGTTGACCGCTTTCTCCATCTCTTCAAAGAGATAGAAGAAAGGGTCTTCTTCTAGAACAAGTTCTTCCAAGGTCGGAATAACCTGAAACTTGCCATCTCTTTCAAGTGGCTCAATCATCTTCCATCGCTCGTCCGAAGGGGAAAGCCCGAATGTCTGGATAACTTGCTCTCGCATGTTATCCAGATACTTTGCAGTGTAAACCCCGTGTATGTTATCCGCTAAAGCAAATAACAAAGGGGACTGAGCGAACCCCAGAACTGCTTCCCGAACCGAACCTTCGGCCGAAGTGCGGGCCCTTGTCAACTCTTCCTCCAAGGTCGTCTTCTCTTCCTGGGCCCGAAGGAGAAGCTCGTTTAGTTTATTCCTCTTCTCCTGGGCCCGACCTTGGACTTCGTTGATTTCTGCCTCTTTGGCCCGCAGCTTGGCCTCCAGGTCGGCAATACGTCCCTGAGCTGTTTGTCCCGTCTTCTCCAGCTCAGAGACCTTATCAGCTAAGAGTGAGACCTCCGTCCCGGCTCTTAACAACTCATTGTCAAGTCGGTCAAGGTCCTCCCGTACCGTGACCAACTCAATATGATTTATTTCAACTTGTCTTTTTGCAAGGTCAAGTTGATCTTGGACTTGTTGGGAAACAACGCTACCACCCTGGTTCTCCTCCACGGTGATAGCAGTTGTGAAAGTTTTCCTCAACATCTGTATAAGACAAATATTCTCAAGTAAAAGTTCGGGCCTTCATGTCAAATGAAAATTACCTTAGTAGTGAGGTCGAGGAAGCCTTCCATGATTTCCTCCCCAGTAACATCCGCCTGGACGTTCTCTGGGTTCTACTCTCCATAAAGGCGGAAGTCCTTTAGGAAAGCACTCCTCCAGGAGGTAAGCTTCCTCCCCTTACTGAACCTGTCCAGCAGGCCCAGAGCAACTCCCCAGTCGGAGTTGGTCTTCGGGCCCGACCCAGGCTCCTTCAAAACTATCCCCTTAGTGGGGACCGGAGCGCTGTCCCCCTTTCTCAGCCTCTTCAGCTCCTACGGGGCTTCCGCTTCGGTCGCCCTTTTCCCTTTTCCTAAGGGGACCGGCGGCAGGGAGACGTTCACCTTGAGCTGAGGACCGGGGATAACCTTCTCCACGGGAACGGCTCCCTGCAGCAACAAAGTAATAGTTTTAGCACTAATGAAGGAGGCATTACCGATTTGATAGAGGCTGGATAAGCTCAATGAACGAATCTGAGCCATTATCACCTCCTCTACCACTCCAAATACCCGAAACGCAGGCCCGTCCCCAGAAGAAGACTGCCCTGTGCATCGAAGGGTCAGCGTGCCCGTGCCGGTTGTTTGGATCGGGGGGTCCCCGGACCCCGAAGGGATCAGCGTACCCCCCGTTGCTGATTCGCTTCCTTCAGTGCTGCCCGATGCTTCCCTTTGTCCCTTAGAAGGACGGACCGAAGCAGCTGCCATGCGTTTAAAGCGCGAGCTCGACATTGTCTCAGTTGAATCTGCAAAACAAATACATAAAGATCAGGAAAGATTAAAATATAAACACTACATCATACCCGATCCTTCTGATAGATTTGAACTAGAAAAAACCCCTTCGGGGCTGGGGCTCCGGTCCTACCCGCAACACCTATTTCTATCAACATTTTCTCTCGAAGCATATCTATTTGCCTAAGGCGCGCTTCGGGAGGGGGGAACATCGCAAGCGTGTTTGCGGTGTCCGTGCGGGAGGGGTTGAACCTACTTCGGTCCAACTGACCTATGCGTGGGTGGGTTAAACGCGGCCATACTTTCAACAGATCCTCTTGGGGGACTGTTATCCAAACATAGCAGGTCTCCCACGCATGGAGAGATTCCTCTCTATCTACAATTGCGCACTCTTTGGTGCGCACCGCTATATAGTATAACTTGCGGCAACCCAACAGACCCTTCCCCTTTCGGGATCCAACCAAGAACAAATTAAAGAAGTGTTCTAGGGTCGGGGCCCGATTTTGTTGGTAACAATAAAAAATAAACGCAACTATATACACATAACTGCCCGGGAACAACGCAAAAGTAGGGCAGTGAATTTCCTTAAGCACGGCCGCTACAAAGGGATGTAGCGGAAAACGAAGCCCGCACTTTAGCGAGGCGTAACTGACCGGAATGGCCGATGCCGGCACATTCATTTCCGCCGGAAGGAAACAGGGAATATCTTCCCGTCCCTTCCAGATAGAGTAATGTGCCGGAATTGAAAATCTAAACCTAAACTCATCAATGTCCAACTCAGACATAGAAGGGTAGCGCATTTTGTGGGGAGCCATAAGTGTATACCTTAGGAAAAACGGATTNCGGCCCGATGTTCAACACGGAGGACCGAAGATAACCTTAGTAAAAATAAGCGTTATCTGCCAGCTGGCTCCGCGGTTCGGTCCGAACAGTTACAAAACAGTTACAGGCTCACGCGTTCCACGCTTCGGGCCCTGTCACGTTTATCATGCTTCGGGCCCGATCACGCAGACCACGCATCGGTCCCAGCCTCGTTTTACATCCCGTGATAACAACCTCTAACAAACCTGTCAGAGGCGGTTACGGAGCGTGATTTACACACGCTATGAACTCTATAAATACAGGGCAAGACGACGGAAATAGCAGGACCCTTTGGACGCGGAAGAACAGGCCGTTACCCTGCCGGAATTCTTACCGCTTTCTTTTACTTGTCATTTTCTTTAGCCTCTGTTGTATTGATTATGAATTATTCGATTAGTGAACAGGCTAAGAGCATAATCTGCTCTTAGTCAAGTGGTTTTCACCCCAATTCCTGGGGTTTCCACTATACATTGCTGTGCATTCATTTATTTCTAGCTTTTAATCGTCTTCCACATCTAAAACAAATCATAACCGAGTTCGTTTGCTAAACGAACCGGATGAGTGTTGGTACCCCCTAAAAAGGGACCATAACACTATCCTTATCTTATCCCACAGCAGCGACCAATTGTTTAATAACCGACTTAGGGTCCTATTTATATCCTTGTGCCACGTATGTTTTCAATTTTATAAGATTTATATGATTAACCAATCATAATTTGTCACTTAAACATCATATTTAAGTGTTAAGTTACCTTGTTTATTGTCTCATGTCTTTCCATGCCTTAGTCTCATTCAATGTTTTCATACCGGTCCGGAATTATGTACCGGTCCGGATCAGTATGAGCGGTACCAAATTTTATTTTATATTTAAAAAAATTAATATTTAATTAGTTTTTTAGAATCAGACCCGAAAAAACCCGGAAATCGACCCTAATACCCGGTATCGGACAGTACGAAAAAATAGTGGTACCGAACGAAATTTGACGTACCGAACGGTATACCACCGATATACCGTCCGGTATGAAAACACTAATCCCCTTTTCCTTACCAAAACTTATTTATGCATATATCATGTATCCTAATAAGTACAACTTTACTAAAGTACATTTCTAATCATCTGTCAAAGTTTCGGAATTTTCGGGTCTCACACATGAAATAGAACAAGTATATTCATTTTTTATAAAGTTGAATTATCTTATATGATAAATTGATAAATTCTATTTGTAGTTTAAAAAATAGAATTTATGTAACTCTCAACAAATTTTAACATTATTTAATATTATTTTATTTAAAAATAATAGCCGAGTAAAAAATACGACTCTTATACTCTTACCGAATCATGTCAAGTCGCACTGAGTCGATCGGACGAGTCGATGCCGCATAGATTTTCAGTATTATAATTTATGTATGGGAGTGTAAAAAGGAAAAAGATCATTATTGTGATTGAAATTAGAGTTTATATATATCAATAGTTGATAAATCCCAAATGATGTCATTATATGTCATCATCCAATCATAATTTACTTTAAATTAGTATGATATTATCCATTTTGGGTTAAGGTCATCCTACAGTTTTCGAAATTAGCCTTCACGGTTTAGGGTTTTACTTTTTCCTTTACAACAAATAGCTTTTATTAGACCCTTCGGGAGTGCGAGACACTTTAGGCAAATATCAAAATATACTATAGATGGGAAACGATAAGAGATTAAGTATATTGATTCGTCTACTATTGCACAAGACATTTTCTGACAAAGATCACATTAGAATTGAAAAGTTATGCGTGCTCAACTTGAGATAGTCGTTAGGACTAAGAAAAAAGTAAAGCAACGAAAAATAGGTGTGATTCTAGGGCTAACTTAGTCCAAAACGGACAATATCGTACAAGTTGGAAGACGAGTCGTAACATTCATAGGGGTCACCACCTATCTTGGGACTACCCGGGGCAAGCAAGCTGAACGTTCCAAATTTCATGGAATCTAGACTACTCTTGATAGAGAAAATATATCTACGAATCATCCACTTAAGTTATTATTCCACATCTACAACCGATTTGAGATTTGGCTAAAGCGGCTCGCCTGGATCTATCTCTTCTTAATGGATTTAGGTTTGCCTAATACATCGATTATAACCCAAATATTGATCAAATACCAAATATCATGCCGAAAAGGGGCAGCTCATTCTATCTACCTTAAAGAAAACAAAAATGTGCAAGGAGATGGCTTATACGACTATTTTATAAATATGTCCACGGCCAAAATACACATCTATCATCTCACACCAAAAAATAATGAGATGAGTATTTTGACGGTGGGTATTTCTACAGCTGTGATAAAAAGGAAACTGAAAAGGTTCAATCAAAAGTGACAACTTAGACAATCTTACCATTCTGCGGGCAAAACTGTACAGTAACAGTGTCACCCCAATTTGTCACTGAATCAATCTAAATCATCAATATAGCAGTGATGGATGGGTGAAACGATGTAAGTTATATGCAGCTCGATTTCTATAACTATAGAAACCGAGCTCAAATTTAAGTTTATATTTAAATGTAGCCCGGTTTCCTTTATTGTAGAAACCGGGCTACATTTAAAAATAAAAAAAAACTAGTCATGCATAATTGTGTGGCTGAAAATATGTGATTGTAATTTTTGATTGGACAATATGTCGGGTTTATATTGTCTATAAATAACCGGTATGTTTATTTCTCATTTACTAACAATTTTGATCTTATATTTTGTTAAGTTTTTATTGTATCTTAGTGAATTTTTGATTTTTAAACGAATGGATCCAACGATTGGAAGTTTTAATTCTTCATGGGGATTTTTTCCCGATTACGCCGAAGGTGAGGAGCATTCTTACAGAAGATAAAATTCAACTCATTCGATAAGTAAAATGTTTAAATATTTGAAAAATTTATTGTTTAACATTTTATATTAAATATATGTATGAATTTTGACTTGAACGTTCCATACAATTCAACGCAAAAAAAAGAATTATCGAGAAGAAGAACTGAGGGAATGTTAAGAAAACGAAACCAGAAGCAGTTTATTTATAAAACATAGCTCGGTTTCTGCAATTGCAGAAATCGGGTTATGTTTTATATTTTTTTAAAAATAAAACAATAGAAAATTAAAAAAATAAACAGTTTATTAGAAAATAAAACAATAGAAACAGTTTATTAAAACACAATAGCCCGGTTTATTTTATTGCATAAACCGAGCTATATTTAAAAAAAAAGAAATTTTAAAAAGTAATCCAGTTTCCAGTGTAACAAAAATTGGGCTAGTCTCTGAAATAAAAAAATAAAAAGAGTAGCCCGATTTCTGATATAACAGAAATCGAACTATTCACACGTCACTCACTGTTATTTTGTTGAAATGATGGAAATCAGTGTTATTAATTAAATAAAAAAAAATCAATGAGTTATAATTTATTTAAGTTTCTGACGCTGATAGGCGCATTAAAAAACTCACCATTCCGCTCCTTAGCACCATCAACCTCTAAATCATCATAACCTGAAACCCATAAAAGAATTAGTAAGACAGCATCAATCGGTCCCATGTAACCTTTTGTTCTTTGCATCCAAATGCCCTTGGAAGTCCTGTTAAAGACTACATAAAAACAAAAATTGATTCACATAATCTGACCATTTTGAAAATTCAATTTCATCATCTGAATCCACTGCATTTATAATTATACATGTATAAGCAGCCACCAAATTTATGCTCCTATGAATCAACAAGTCCTTCCGTGGAAATGCTTGTCACACGAATGACTGCTTGAGCATTCAGCGGTGGAAGTTTTGATTCACAGAAATGCTTCCAAGGGAGAGCATCGGATAAAGTGGTTGGCTCGATGGTATGGGATCTTTCGTAAGCAGCTTGTAATTCCAGTAACAAGGAACGTGCTGCATCTCTTGATTCAGGAAGCTGGTCACANCACTGGAACATAACTGAAAATGGAAATCCAAAGTTCGAGAGATATTATACCTACTTTCTGCTGAAATAATAGTTAGACTAAATCATACACCAAAAATCAATAGAACTCACGTGATGAACTAAAAGAATCGGAGAAGTTAGTTTTTAATAAGTTATCTGGCAGAACAAAATTTCAGAATGTTCCATGAAAATGCAATGTTATTTCATCAAGGCTTCACATTTCTCATCCCTGTTTGAATAATGTCTCATATGAAAAAGAACCACAAAGCATATTCAAGCAGCAATGCACGCAAAAATTAAACAAAACCTTGTCATATTGGTATTGGAAGAAGAAAATTGATCAAGCTCCTTGTGGACCAAATCCAGAAGTTGTTCACATAATGCAGTCCCATCAGATGCACTTCTAGTAAGACATAATTGCATTTTCATGTAGGTGATGAATGCATCCTACAAAATCAGAACAAAAACAGAAGTAAGTAGCAAAAAAGTTAAAGCGGTGTGACCATCAATTTAGTAGAGAAAGCGATACCTTCAGACTCCGATCATGAGTTGTAACCAGTAGCGAATGACAAACTGCTCTATTGCATTATGAATTAATAGAGATTTGTATCCCAAGTTTGGTCAATCATTTAACAAATTCATATTTATACACTCCACCATATTCCTTGAAAGGTTTCCTTCATCCCTAATAAAGCAAGGAAAACAAAAAATGAGAGTGGACATTCAGATCAGGGTTAAATATGACGAGACAAGAAACAAAAAAGGCCTAAAACTATCTAACCTAATATGAGAAAGAAAATTAATGAAACCCTTAATAATTTCTTCTGGTAGTTCATTACGAACATCTCCCAGACGGTTTTCGAGAATTGATTGGTGGTTCGGGCTGCAGAAAGTTTCTGAAATTGAGATCATAGAAGAATCAACCATTGGGATTCCATACAAAAGAAGCTAAGATGCAAGATTTGCCTTCAAAGTTAATACCTCAAGTTGTTCACCAACTACTCTATGAGTTTCCTCTGGTATACCATCTTTTGATATCTTCAGCAGCATGGGCGCAGTATGACAGCATTCTTCCGTTAAATAATGACAATCAATGAATTGGCCAGCAAAAAATAAGAAGTGTTACCGCGGTATTCCCAAAAGTACGTCAGGACTGGGCCTCCTCTGTTTGTGAAACTTTAGGCACTCCCTGTTACCAGGAACTCAACAGAAGATAACAACAATGAAGAAACATAGAAGGTTGCCCTACTTGCTCATTGCTTCGCCCGGTTCAGAATCAGACCATTGCGCTGCTTAGCTATGCAAATCCAAATTCAGAATCCACACCGCTCCGCTCCCCGATATTTATTTACGATCTTCAATGCCGTTGTAAATAGAGCCGTTTGGGCTTTGGAGCCTTAGAAAAAACGTTGCTTGCCAGATTCGAATTTGAAAATTGAAAAGCAAGCTCCCAGTTCCCGTACGCCTCCAACGTGTTCAGCCTAATTTCTAATCAGGCCCAAATTATTACGCCCCTTAATAAGGAATAGGTCTCCGCATAATTACCCCAAATTAATTTTAATTTAATTTTCAATTCTTTGTGTATTTAATTAATTACTAAAACTAATTTAATAGTTATTCTATTAAAAATACTTAATATGTACATTGTCTTGCTATCCATCGCATTATTACGTATTTTTAGAAATAATAATTTGTTATTAGGAAACAATTTGCTTCATTCCTTAAACAAAATCAAATGAAATATTTTAAATTTGGTATATTGATAATTTTAATTCTGAAATCTTTAAATATTTTCAATCTCAAATTACTATAATAATTAAGATAGTTTAAATTTTATAAATTAATGTTTTAGTTCTATAGAATTGTGGATTCAATGTTGAAAATAAATTGAAATTATCGTAAATAATAAATTTTTATCAACATTGACAAAATTTGTTAGTTGATGGATGTATAATGCATTATTAAAAATTGAAAGATGAAAAATGATAATTTATGCAATTTGAGGGACCAATATTAATTAAATTCTTGTTTTTTCTATCAACTGTAAAGCTTTTAGCATTCTTTGTTTATGGTGTATTTCTTTAAAAAACTATTTCATAATTGAATTTTGAAAATTAAAATGACTTCAGTCCCTCTATAATAATTTAAGTACATTATTATTGTGCTTGTATTCATGAAGCATATTATATAGCCTTCTATATAACCTAGTTTTTCCGATAACGTTAGTCAAAGAATTTATGTGTTAGTGTTCGATGTAAAAATGTATTAGATCGAAACATTGGAGAAATGATACATGTGGTACCAATGACCAATAAGCTTTTAAAAAATGATGTGCAATTGTCAAAAATGGTGATATAATGTGAACAATGATGGTTATAGTAAAAATAAAATTATCATGAATTTATTAAAGTATTCGACAAAATTATGATATCACTGTGATTTATATAAAGACAATACATATATATCATTATATATTATAAAAAGAATAATAATTAATTAATTATTACTTGATACCTGTTTTTCAATTAAAAGTTTGGACTGTTTGAAAATTGTATTCTTTGATAAAATTGCTATGAATTTCATGTGATTCATAATGCCGTCTATTATTAATTTTGAATATCATGATTAAAATATTTGTAACTAACCTGAAAAAATGATGTAAGAGTTTTAGGTTTAGAATATTTGGACTCAAATTATGAATTTTTTACATTTTGAACTCAGAATTTAAAAACACTTAAATCATTTCATTTGCATTTTAAGTGAGTATTCCATCTTACCGTTCTTAAATTTTGAATTACTTAGTTGTTGAACTCGAATGGAACATTCCTTATTTCTAGTGTAACTTGAAAATATAAATTATTATTTAAATAAGTTTGATTTATTTCTTTGAATGTAATGTCTTGAATTGTAACGTTACTTAAGCAATTTAGTTTATTCTTAATGAGTTTGCAGGATGAGAGATCAAAGGTTCAATTCTCTAGGTAACAATAATTTGAATAAATAAATTTAAAAATATGTTTCCGCATACGTCCTCTAACGCGTTCCACATTAGTTGGCATGTCATAAATCCCGATTCGGCATCTACTGTAGCCTTGCACGTCTTCGGATCACCCTAACATAATATATGTACTTTTCAAGAGCATTATTAAACCAAAATAGTTTTAATCTTACCTAATTTAAATAAAATATTATTAGGTCTTTATTTATGAACCCTTCTATCCAAATGGGTTTAATCGATAACGTTAGCCAAACGATCTAGATGTGTGAGCGTTCTACGTAAAATGTCTATTCGACCAAAAAGATTGGAGAAAAGATACAGCTGGTGACCGACTACCAACATAGCAATATGGGTTTGTTTGAATCGGCTACTAAAAAATCGTGATATTTTTTATGTGGTGAACGATGATGATTAAATTAGAAATGAGAGGATAATAACTTTATTAAAGTATTCGATAAATTTACGATATGATAATTATGATTTATATAAATATATCAATATACTCTTGTATATAAAATAATAGTGATAGTTATATTTAAAATTAAAGTTAAATTAATCAATTTGTAAATCACACTCGTGAGACATTACACTCGTGAGATCATTGTCAATTAGACATTACATCATTAGTCACCACATCGCAATTGCATTCAATGTTCTAAACAAACTTTAAGTATTTTTGAAATAGTGATTAATTAGTATCGTATTAATTTAAAAATATATGAATCCAATTTGTTGTTCAATGAGAATCCAATTTAACTACACATTTAAAAGGGACTAGAGGCAGCTTTTTTTAGATTGCCCTCTCTAGCTAGGGATGGTAAAAAACGCAAGCCGTGGATATCTTACCATACCTTACCTATGAGGGTTGTATTTTTTGTGGATATGGAGAGGACAATTATTTTAAAATAATAAACTCGCAATTGGGTGGGGTGAATATAGATTTCTATTCAAACTAAAAATCATAATCATCACACCCACCAAACTTAATGTATAAATATCTTATATGTCATGGTTATATATTCACCATATGCAATTATGATTAAATTTATAAATTATTATATTAAGAATTTATTTCATCAATTTATAAAATTATGTTTATTTGGTAGTATGTATTTTGATGTTATCATAATATTTTCATTTATTTTGTAATCAAATTTAATGTAAAAACGATGTCTAATGTTTAGAAATTGTGTATTTTACACATGTTCATAAATAAAAATCGAGTATAAAATGATAATTTCTCGTCCATTTTTTTATAATCGATTTCTACAAATTAAAGTGTTATTTGTCACTTTTAATATATAAATATGTTATTTACACTATTTAAAATCTAGATATATTTGTAAATTTTTTTAAGTTGAGTAATCAAATAAAAAAAATATTTGTGTTGAAAAAATTAAAGAATATTAACATCAAACAACAATTACTTTTAATCTTTTCGATTATATATTCAATTATATTAAAGAATATATTTACAAACTTCTAGAGTTTAAAATGACTTGTTATAATAACTTTTGTACTATTTTCAAAATTTGATATGTTCTTGTTAAATTTCTAGAGTCGAGTCAATTTACGTGTCGAGTGTGCTCGAATATAACGTATAAGAGGGAGGAGATCACACCGTGAAAGACTTGAACAAGTCATTTAGTATGGTCAACATTCCCTCTTATAAACAATCCCTCTGATACGTTATATATGAGCACACTTCCCACGTAAATTGACCTGACTCTCGAAATTTAATATGGTTTCAGAGTGGGTTTGGAAATTCTTGAGTGAGCTTGTCGGAGATTAGTCCGATTTAATGAGATTGATCGATTGGTAATCCACCCATTTGAATTGGTCGAGTTCAACTTGAGGGGGTGTGTTAAATTAGTGGATACTGTCCCACTTCGGAAAATGATTGTGGGGTCGATTGGTTTATAAGAGGGAATGTGGATTATACTAAATGACTTGTTTAAGTCTTTTACGGTATGGTCCCCTCTCTCTTATATGTTATATCCGAACACACTCCCCACGTAAATTAACCTTACCCTAGAAATTTAACAATTTTTTACATTACTTTTTATTTTAAATATTATAAAAAGTTTCGAAAAATATTATCGGAAAAGTGAAAAAAAACATTTATATTTTTTATTATATGTCATTTTACATGGGTTAGATTATTCGCAAAGGACATGAATTTGAATAATCAAACCCAATGTGGATTTGAGACGGACATGAATTTGAAGTTATAAGTGGTGGAGTATGTATGGATTTGACCAAACCCGGCCAAAATCCTACCCAATGTCATCCTTATCTCTAGCGAACACAATATTTGTGTAACTAATCATCACTAGGAAATATTAGTGTATAGGTCGGCCCGCGAAATTAACCTCTTCGACCCATTCGGATCCACTGTACGGGTACATGGTTGAAATGGACCAAAATTTAAAGTTTTTTTTATTTTAAGGTTTTTTTAACAAAACTACCCAAATAGACATTTACTGTAATTTGGGTACCAATTTTGCCACACTAATTAAACTATGAGATTGTGGATGCCAAATAAAGTTGGAGAATAAATTTGCCAAAATGACTATACTACGATGACTAAACACATCATTTTCTCTAATTATGATTAAGTTAAGTTTTATAAATTTATAAAATAATGTTTTAGTTCCAAGAGAATCGTGGGGTTCAACGTTAAAAACAAATTTAAGTTTGCGGAAATAATAATTTGCGAAAATATTTTTCTTTTTTTATTATTGCAGTATTAAAAGCATTCAGTACTAACAACTAGATAGTAACCGAATACCTAACACTATATCAATTTTTTTTACTGAACCGATACCTAATTTCAAAAATCGATGATGTATTCGATTTTTAAATTTTGGTTATTTAAACGTTCGGTACAATAAAATAATCATCTAATTAAATATATTAGTATGATTAATATATTATTTTTTAAAAAATTTTGAAAAATTCAGTATATACCAAAATCGAACCGAAACAATTCAATATTTATCGAACCGAAAAAAATGATTCGGTATTTGAAATTTTGTTCAGTTTGATAAATACTGAACGTACACCCCTACTGAATGCTTCAAACTACTTGTTCGGTTCGGTTACTAAATATTTCATTTAATAAAACTACTTTTATCATTGAATTTTATAAATAGCTTCAAAGTTCAAACATCTTTAGTAATGTCTATCCGACTAAAAATATTGGAGAAATTGTGCGGATGGCGACCAATGACCAACATAGCATTATAGGTTTGTTTGATCAACTTAGCACGATAAATTGAGTGTTTCTTAAAACAATGATGGTTAAATTAGAAATGAGAGGACAATTAATTTAATAAAGTATTTGATAAATTTACGGTATGATAATCATGATTTATATAAATAATAACCAATATACTCTTATAAATAAAAAAATAATTATATTTATATTTAAATTATTAAAAGTAAAGCTAAACTCTTAAATCACTCTTTGACATATGTTATTTTAGCAAATTTTGATGTCACATTTTCTTAGGAATAAATATACAACTATTTTGATTTTGTTTTATATATGTTAGTAAAATTAAATCGTAACTCATGACATCGCAATTGCATTTGATGTTCTAAGCAAAACTTAAGTACTTTTGCAATAGTGATTAATTATGATCACATTAATTAAAAAACATATACAATATATTTTCCACTTTACCATAGAATAGAGGCAAGTTTTTTAGAATGGTCCTCGCTAGCCAACATAATATTTGTGTAACTAATAATCACTAGGAAATATTAGTATATAAGTTAGCCCACGAAATTCAACTCTTCAATCCATACGGATTGACCGTACAAGTAGAAAGTTGAAATGGACCAAAATTTTAAGTTTTTTATTTTAAGGTTTTTTAGTTTAGGGTTTAGGTTATCTCAACCCGTCAACTGGTTTAGCCGTACTTTAAACCCATTGACGGATCAAGAAAATTTCTCAACCCATACGGGTCGAACCCGTAACCTGTAGGGCCGGAACCTTGCCCACCCCTCATAATCACATCTTAAAATAAAGTTGAAAACTAACCTGCAAATTACCAGCAAGTTGTTGCCCGCTGCAAGACTTGAGATGAACAAGAACAACAACCGACAATTAATTCAGAGGAGTAGCAATCATTCCATTAACAATTTGAATGTTAAAATAAATTTAAAAGGTTAATACCTCAAGTTGCTCACGATGCAGTCCTCCTGTATACAACATGCAACATATTTAAAAACTAATCATTCTCTTAACAAAACAACTTACGCTTTATATATTTAATGAATAGTATTGAGCAGATAGATAGTTGTGATAGTTTGAGCAAAATATGTTGCCAAAATGCGCAACTTTGGAAATTTAGCGATACTTCCATAGTTCAATGGAAGAGACATCTTTGCCTAAATAACAATGCATATAATTAGACCCTACAACCAAGTAGAACAACCAGTGTCTCTAAACAAGCCAAGTATTAGTGTACAACCAATTGACCTGCGAAATTTTCATGAATTTTAATTTTAATTTTAAAATTAAAATTGAAGATTTTAAATTTAAGTGTTTAGTTTAGGGGTAGTTTATCTAGACCCGTCAGCAGGTTGAACCGTATTTTCAACCAGTTGATAGGTCAATAAAATTTATCAACTCGTAACCGTTAGACCAGACCCTTGCCCACCACTAATAATCACATATCATTTAATATCAAAATAAAGTTGAAAACTAACCTGCAAAATAACCGTATGTTGTTGCAGTAAGACTTGAGATGAAGAACCACAACATGCAGCCAACTTTGGCATCATTATAGTGTAACTAAACGCCAAAAAATAACAAGTCTTATTAGATGTCCTGAGATATCCTAACTGCTATATGTTTGTCAGTGATTCTTGTTAACCAATTTGACAAACAAAAAAACTAGATCATCAATATCTTAAAACTAACTGAATCAAGGAGAGTTTAAACGCCTTGGCGTGAATTTGCAATGAGAAACTCCTCCCGGAAATAACATTTAAATATTTCCATGATCTTCAAAAATTATATTTTCGGTTTTAAAAAAGGAAAAAACAATAAAACCTCACATGCTCCAGTACAGAAAGATTTTGTAAGTCTCTTGGTAGAGTAACTCGTCAATTGGTGTCCTGTACAAATGAATATGTTAAATCAAGAAAAATATGATTAAATGGTAGTCTAATCAGATTGCATATAGGATGTAAGAAAATGCATGATACTCAATATTACATCTCTCTTTGTTTCCATTTCTGCTAGTTTTATGTATATTTCCACCATCAGCTTCATCTGTCACGGAACAAAAACATAAGAAAATGAACAAAACATAAGAAAGGTAAGATCGAATCTCTCTTAACAGATCTTCTGAAGCAATCTTCTTGTCCATGTCTACCACAAATGAGTTCCTATTGTAATAGATAAAGCTAAAGATCAAAAGAATAAAAACAGCTCATCTCATTTAACAAATATCATCATAAAACTATAAATTAAGTACCAAAGACAAGCTTATAGGCTAAAATTCACGCTAAATGACCTTTCCTAAATTGTCGTCTTTATACCAGAAATATTGTGTGATATGGATGATCAAAGGACATCTTTTTCACAAGGTAAATCAATGAAACTGCGATTTTTTTGAAAAAGAAGTGGGTAAGCAGAAAGTGTATTATCTTTGTCTCCACAACAACTACAAATTAAAATTGAATTCTAATCAACAATTTGATTAGAATTCGGTGACTATATTTTTTACCAAATTAGAATTCTAATCAACCACGACAAATTCGTTTTTTAAATGTTATATTTTTTAAAAAATGGTAATCAAACATTTAAAAGAACTAATATAATTACTTAAATAAAGATTGGTTAACACAATAATAAAATCATGCACAAAGAAGTACCTGATATCTTGCAGGCCTTCAAGAAGCTCTTGTACTGCCTATCTGTGAAGCAATTTGGTAAACCAAGTATAAATTTGTATGATTGCACCTGCAACAAAATGTAAAATGAAAAGCACTAGGAGACAGAACCTGACTAACTACAAAAACGCACAACTTAAATGGTACTTCATCTCCTTGAAAGTTCAAAGGAAAGCATGCTGTCAATACCAATCTGTTGAGTTGAAAGATTGAACCACATTGAAGTTAGGTAGAACACCTAAGAAAAGAAAATACTCATCAGGTTTTTACATAACATGATAAAATATTTGTTCAATAATTAATTACAAAATCAACATTGAGTACATTACCATCCGATTGTCATATTTTTCGCCAATGATCAAGCATTGTTTGTATCCTGATAGAGTTGTAGATAGTAAATTATCCTCGTCTTTCTGGTTACACGGATGAAAGAGAAGAATATAAAGATGTAAAAGCTTCCCTAGAAACACAATACGCTTCAGTCCAATAGAGTCAAGCATAAGATGCACCCTAAACCCCGGCATGCTACCGCAAAAATGTGAAATTACCATGTGATATTTCACATGCCCAATTGACTATACACATTTCCTAAGAATAAGGATTACAAATTCATACCTGTAATTTCTGTTCTTCTTGGTCCATTGCAAGTTGCTTTTGAAGCTCTTGTATTTTCAAAGAAAAGTCGCCTTTGTCACTCTAAAATCAATAAAGAAACCCATACTAAGAAAATTGAAGTAGTTAGTGCTTTCTAAATCACCAGAGAGCATAACAGTAGAGGTGACGTACCTTCACAGAACTCATAAAACGCTTCACAAATGCATCAAGCTCTTTTTTCTGCATATTGAGAATCCATTTAATAATGGCATGTAACAGCCACATAAATGACTCACAATCTCCTTAAATAATTTCTTTCTCAAAGAATAATAGAATAAATAATTCATAACTGCTCAAACCTTGTGTTTCCGTAACCACATAGCTACTTGCCATTCGTTGGAGCAACAAGTTTCCTCATGACTACGAAACAGAGCATCTGCATAATGAGCAAGATGGAAATACATTTTGTTTCCATTTTCTGAAGACAACTTGTTCATTGACTTGTAATCAGTGAGGAGAACAGCATGTTTAAGTACTTCTCCAATACAGTCTGTGAGCTGCAACAACGTAAAAACATTAGAGGAAAGACGTGAGCAAATGCAGGCTATAATTAAACATGCAGATGTATACTTTAAAAGAAAGTCAGAACTCAGAGAAAATATGTTCATATAAAACTAATAAGATTGATTGTGCTTTTGCATTACTTGGTTGATTGGGTTTCTGTCAGCCATTTCCCAACTAAACGAAATACATCTGCAGCCTCATACTTCAAGATTGATAGCCATCTCATGCTGACCTGGTGAACTGAGGAGCATAGCTTCCTCTAGCTATAATTAGCACACCAATATGTTAGTTTCAGCCAATTATATAAATGAGGAAAGTAAACAGAGAAGGAAGCCAAATATTGGATTGGAGAAGTAGTACTTACGATGCAGGAAAAATTATGAACAAGTTAAAAAAAGACCAAAACAGATCATGAATCCATACTATGATGCTTTTTCAGCAACAGCAGAAGGCATATCTGTTACACAATTTCCAAAGGTCAAATTCCATCAAAATTCAAAATTAAACTACTCTTACCCTTCCAAGCCAGTACAAATTTGATGTCCTTCCATCCCAATGATACCTTGTGAAGTAATGATGCAGATTTCTAAACCTGTATAAATAAACCTTCAAAAGATTGTAGTTAACAGTATTGTGTGAGAACTGAGTCGATCGACAACAACAGACGAGATTGGAGTTACCTTCAAAAATGCACTGGGCGCTTGAAATTTTTCCTGCATGATATGTTTCTGGTTCCTGATACCAGTAACATAATGAATAACAAGTATGGTGAGAAATATACTGAGTTTCTTGAAGAAAAAAGAGAGTTCTTGCCTTTTTTTAGAAATATGAGAACCAGAAATGAAGTTTCAGGGAATGTTTCATTCTGTAATGATCCGGCAGAGGATGATCAAAGTGATACAGCAACTAGTGAATTCCTAGATCTGCGAACAAAAGGAAGCATGATTGGTAAGTAATTGCCTGCTTCAAATGTAAACAATACAGTTTCATTTTATGCTGCAAAAACCCCATTTGAGTGCATCTTCAAATAACGAATTCATTTCTACTAATGAAAACAAAATATCAGCACTGAATAAATTTGTATGATTTCACCTGCAANTAAGTTCTGTTCTTCTTGGTCCATTGCAAGCTGCTTTTGAAGCTCTTGTATTTTCAATTAAATAAGCGGCTTTGTCACTTTAAAACCCATAAAGAAACCCATACTTATAAAATTGAAGTAGTGAGTGCTTCCTAAATCACCAGAGAGAAGAAAAGTAAAGGTGATGTGCATTTACACAACTCTTAAAACGCTTCACAAGTGCATCAAGCTTCTTTTTCTGCATATTAAGAATCCATTTAATATTGGCATGTAACAGCCACATAAATGACTCACAATCTCCTTAAATAATTTCTTTCTCAAAGAATAATAGAATATATAATTCATAATTGCTCAAACCTTGTGTTTCCGTTACCGCATAGCTACTTGCCATTCGTTGGAGCAACGTCTTTCCTCATGACTACAAAACAGAGCGTCTGCATAATGAGCAAGACGGAAATACATTTTGTTTGTATTTTCTGAAGACAATTTGTTCATGAACTTGTAATCATCAGCGAGTATAACAGCATGTTTTAAGTACTTCTCCAATACAGTCCGTGAGCTGCAACAACGTAAAAAGATGAGAGGAAAGACGTGAGCAAATGCATGCTATTATTACACATGCAGATGTATACTCTAAAAGAAAGTCTGAACTCAGAGAAAATATGTTCATATAAAATTAACAAGATTGATTGTGCTTTTGCATTACTTGGTTGATCGAGTTTCTGCCAGCCATTTCCCAACTAAACTAAATACATCTGCAGCCTCATACTTCAAGATTGATAGCCATCTCATGCTGACCTTGTGCACTGAGGAGCATAGCTTCCTCTAGCTATAATTAGCACACCAATATGTTAGTTTCAGCCAATTATATAAATGAGGAAAGTAAATAGAGAAGGAAGCCAGATATTGGATTGGAGAAGTAGAACTTACGATGCAGGAAAAATTCTGAACAAGTTAAAAAAAAGACCAAAACAGATGATGAATCCATACTATGATGCTTTCTCAGCAACAGCAGAAGGCACATCTGTTACACAATTTCCAAAGGTCAAATTCCATCAAAATTCAAAATTAAACTACTCTTACCCTTCCAAGCCAGTACAAATTTGAATGTCCTTCCATCCCCAATGATAATTGATACCTTGTGAAGTATTGATGCAGATTTCGAAACCTGTATTAAGACTCTTCTAAAAGCGATGAAGGGTTCGAAAAAATTCATATGCAAGTTTATTTGCTCCGAGATGCAATTCCAGTTCTTACTCAGCCACTTTCAACTGCATATTCAGTTGAATACATCAGTGAATCTGACTTACGGACAAGTAAATATTTAAATATTGAATATCCTCCAAGGATTGAAATAAACCTTCAAAAAGATTGGAGTTACCAGCATTCTGTAATGATCCCGCAGAGGATGATCAAAGTCATGCAGCAATTAGGGAATTCTCAGATCTGCGAACAAAAGGAAGCATGATTGGTAAGTAATTGCCTACTTCAAATGTAAACAATACATATTCATTTTCTGCTGCAAAAACCCCATTTGAGTGCAGGTTCAAATAGCGAATTCATTTCTTCTGATGAAAACATCATAAAAATATCAGCACTGATTAAATTTGTATGATTCCACCTGCAACAAAATGTAAAATAAAAAGCACTCGGAAACAGAACCTGCCTAACCACAAAAAGGCACAACTTAAATGGTACTTTACCTCCTTGAAAGTGCCAACCATGCTATCAATAACAATCCGTCGAGTTGAAAGATTTAACCACATTGAAATTAGGTGGAACACCTAAGAGAAAACAAGAAAATACTCTATAAGGTTTTTACATCACAGCATAATATATTTGTAAGATAAATAATAAAAAATTCAAAAGTGAGTATTTTTCGCCAATGATCAAGCACCGCTTGTATTACTTGGTTGATTGAGTTTCTGCAAGCCATTTCCCAACTAAACAAAATTCATCTGGAGCCTCATCCTTTAATTGGTGATATTGTGAAATATAATCAACAATATTGATAGCCATCTTATGCTGACCTTGTGCACGGAAGAGCTTAGCTTCATCTAGCTATAATTAGCACACCAATATGTTAGTTTCAGCCAATTATATAAATGACGAAAGTAAATATAGAAGGAAGCCAGATATTGCATTGAAGAAGTAGAATTTACGATGCAGGAAAAATTACAAACAAGTTTAAAAAAAGAGCAAAACAGATCATGAATCCATACTATGATACATTTTCAGCAACAGCAGAAGGCACATCTGTTACACAATCTCCAAAGGTCAAATTCCATCAAAATTAAACTACTCTTACCCTTCCAAGCCAGTACAAATTTGAGTGTCCTTCAATCCCCGAAGAAACTAACTTAAATTCATGAAGTGCTGCTGCAGCTTGTGAAATCCTAGATCCCTGCAAATCAACAACCTCATATGCCGTAAGTAGGATTTACTCTTATTTTCTACTGATCTTATCAAATCACAGAAAATTTGCAGAGTATTGATGCAGATTCCCAAAGGTGGAGCAAAGTACTTTCCATGGAATGCAAAACCTGTAGTAAGACTCTTTTAAAAGCGATGAAGGGATCCAACAATCATATGCAAGTTTATTTGCTGCAAGATGCAATTCCAGTTGTTACTCAGCCACTTCAACTGCAGATTCAGTTGAATGCATCAGTGAATCTGACTTATGGACAATTAAATATTTAAATATTGAATATCCTCCAAGGACTGAAATAAACCTTAAAAAAGAATGGAGTTACCAATATTCTGTGAGAACTAAGTCAATCAACAAGAACATAAGAGATTGGAGTTAGCAGTATTTGGTAAATAGAACTTAAATGCACTGAGCGCTTGATATTGTTCATGCATGAAAGGTTTCTGGTTCCTGATACCAGTAACAGAATGAATAACGACAAGTACGGTGAGAAATATACTGAGTTTCTTGAAGAAAAAGGAGGTTTCTTGCCTGTTTTTAGAAATATGAGAACCAGAAATGAAGTTGAAGACAATGATTCATTCTGTAATATCCAGCAGAGGATGATCAAAGTGATGCAGCTACTAGGGAATTCCCATATCTGCAAGCAAAAGAAAGCATGATTGGTAAGCAATTGCCTGCTTCGAATGTAAACAATACAGATTCATTTACTGCTGTAAAAACCCCATTTGAGTGCAGGTTAAAATAATGAATTCATTCTATTGATGAAAACATCATAAAAATATCGGCACTGAATAAAAATATCCTCCCTGTGTGACAATTGCAGGTTTTGGATCATCGTTTCCACATAAAGTTCCAATGGCTGAGTATTTGCATGACATCGAACTCAAGTATAAGAAGCGAAAATTTAAGGAAAAGGCATGTAAAATCGCTTCAAGAATTTCAGGCATAAGAAGAAAAGTATCAGAAAAGGGCTCTGAAGAGATGACTATACATAATCATAGCAATGTATCTTCAGAATGTAAGCTAGATGAAAAGATACCTTTGGAAAATGAAGCGCCTCTGGGATATAATATTATGTTGGCATTTCTCCCTAGATGCACCCTCCCGTCAATAGAAACCTTGGTACAAATATTTTCCAGATTCAGGCTGCTGAAATTGAGATCGTAGACTAATCAAACATCCTGATTCCATACGAAAGAAGCTCAAACGCAAGATTTGCCTTCAGAAGATTGCAGAATAGCAAACCATTCAGGGAAGCTAGTGCAACTTTCAAACATGATTGCCCTGCAGTTGCTTTAAGGCCGGTAAAAAGAAGAAATATTAAAGAAGATTATGCTGGAAATGCTTACAATCAACATTATGCTGGAAAGAAGATTCAGAGCAGCATCCAACTGCAGAAAAGACCAGCAAAGACAACATTCACTATTAGATTTTGAATTTCCAGATAAAAGTATTTTCTAGAGAGAATTATATATCATTGAAATTGAAAATGCCAACTCTCCGCTGTAAGACAACAATTGTTAAACACTTAAAAGGATATTACATGTAAACATACACCCAAACCGTAATATGAAGACTGCTCACATGTCGGAAATCATTAGTTTTAAGTGATGATGAATTCTCATAGAGAAACCTAGAAAACCCCGCTGATATTTCGCCTCCTACCCATGCACTCAACAACTTGATCGCTTCCTGTGATGAGAAATGAGAGGAATAAAAAATATCACAGACCCAAATAAAAAGCAAAAGAAAAGGGTCAAGAAGCCACTTCACGAGTTTTGGCCTGTTAGAAGAAATCTTTGATATGATATCCTGGTATTCCCTTGAGGATATTGGCACCGTCATCTCAGAAGTACGTCCGGCCAGCCCCTCCTACAATTATCAACTTTACTTACTGCTCATTTCCAGACACTCAACAGAAGTCAAGTAAAATGAAAAAAACTGCCCCATGGCTTCAGACATTCACACCCGTTGCACTGAACTACCGTTTACCGATACCCGTCCCTGCACTAGTTAATGTACTCAATTAATCCGATATGTTGGCCGTATTATGAAATCCGGTTGAAATTGGTGGCGCCACGTGAAGCCAGTGCTGAGAGACCCAATCGTCGTTGTTACCCAACAAAGTAACGCTGGCGTCGTGAGTGTTGTCTTCCTTCTAATCTGAAGAAACTTTTGCGGCCCAAATTTCGCGATGATAATGGAAAATCAAGAGTGTTAACGTGCTTGCGAGAGGCGGAGCGTAGAATAGCGGAGGAATTCGAATTCTCAGACTCACCCGCTCCAAGGGGAGAAGATATTTATTTACGCACTTTCTCATTACCGTTGTAAAATACAGCCGTTGAACACCTTCAATTTCGAGTTATAG
Source organism: Utricularia reniformis (assembly GCA_009725065.1). Lineage (NCBI taxonomy): Eukaryota > Viridiplantae > Streptophyta > Magnoliopsida > Lamiales > Lentibulariaceae > Utricularia > Utricularia reniformis. The sequence goes on along the minus strand of RWGZ01001247.1, from coordinate 794,174 downwards.
ACTTGGAGAGTAAGTTGCCGCCCAATTAGCTAACGGGCATCCACACGCTAATTGAGCTCTTCTTGCAAACTATAAGACTGTTTGTCCAACTAATCGATCCAAATGGTGGCTTCTATAATACATAGTTTATTGTATTCAGAAGCTCTCAAACTCGCTCCGTCGAAGCTTGATTAGTTGTTGATAGTTCTCTTACAAAAGACTTGTTCTTCGCTATTTATATATCTCATTCTGCCCTTCGTTTTAAACGGGACGTCCGAGTAAGTAGCCCAAACGCAATTTATGCTCCAGTGACATTTGATGCATTCGATTTTGCTGGCCCTCACAGGGAGAGGTTTGGTGACCGCACGGGTTGAATCCATAGAACTCATACCGACATGTTAGTAAAAATTTAATGGGCTAAAATAATGTTAATTATAAATTTTAAAATAAAAATTATTATTAATTTTAAAATTTAAAAAATAATTAGAAGTGACTCATATCAACCCATTGATCTGTACGAATCGACCCATAAGGATTGATGGGTAGATTTTTGCGACTCAACCCGTACAAATATTTTTCGAGGGTCAACCCACATGTTGATCCGTTTGTACGATTAGGCTGGCCCTTCGGATTGGGCCAACCCATGTTCACTCCTAATCTTAAATAATTTAAGTAAATTCTCATTATTTCTCTATTCATAACCATTATATCATTCTTACCAAAGTGGTTCTATTGATAACGTTAGTTAAATAATCTAGACATCAGTGTTCTATGTATATTTTAATAAAAATGCAAAATCGACCATTGGAGAAATGGTACGGGTGGTGATGAATGATCAGCATAGCATTTGAGCTTATTNTTGGTGGTTCGGGCTGCAGAAAGTTTCTGAAATTGAGATCATAGAAGAATCAACCATTGGGATTCCATACAAAAGAAGCTAAGATGCAAGATTTGCCTTCAAAGTTAATACCTCAAGTTGTTCACCAACTACTCTATGAGTTTCCTCTGGTATACCATCTTTTGATATCTTCAGCAGCATGGGCGCAGTATGACAGCATTCTTCCGTTAAATAATGACAATCAATGAATTGGCCAGCAAAAAATAAGAAGTGTTACCGCGGTATTCCCAAAAGTACGTCAGGACTGGGCCTCCTCTGTTTGTGAAACTTTAGGCACTCCCTGTTACCAGGAACTCAACAGAAGATAACAACAATGAAGAAACATAGAAGGTTGCCCTACTTGCTCATTGCTTCGCCCGGTTCAGAATCAGACCATTGCGCTGCTTAGCTATGCAAATCCAAATTCAGAATCCACACCGCTCCGCTCCCCGATATTTATTTACGATCTTCAATGCCGTTGTAAATAGAGCCGTTTGGACTTTGGAGCCTTAGAAAAAACGTTGCTTGCCAGATTCGAATTTGAAAATTGAAAAGCAAGCTCCCAGTTCCCATACGCCTCCAACGTTTTCAGCCTAATTTCTAATCAGGCCCAAATTATTACGCCCCTTAATAAGGAATAGGTCTCCGCATAATTACCCCAAATTAATTTTAATTTTAATGAATTAAAATATTAATTTAATTTTCAATTCTTTGTGTATTTAATTAATTACTAAGACTAATTTAATAGTTATTCTATTAAAAATACTTAATATGTACATTGTCTTGCTATCCATCGCATTATTACGCATTTTTAGAAATAATAATTTGTTATTAGGAAACAATTCGTTTCATTCCTTAAACAAAATCAAATGAAATATTTTAAATTTGGTATATTAATAATTTTAATTCTGAAATCTTTAAATATTTTCAATCTCAAATTACTATAATAATTAAGATAGTTTAAATTTTATAAATTAATGTTTTAGTTCTATAGAATTGTGGATTTAATGTTGAAAATAAATTGAAATTATCGTAAATAATAAATTTTTATCAACATTGACAAAATTTGTTAGTTAATGGATGTATAATGCATTATTGGGTGAATTAAAAATTGAACATGAAAAATGATAATTTATGTAATTTGAGGGACTAATATTGATTAAACTCATGTTTTTTTTATCAACGATAAAACTTTTAGCATTCTTTGTTTATGGTATATTTCTTTAAAAAACTATTTCATAATTGAATTTTGAAAATTGAAAATGACTTCAGTCACTCTTTAATAATTTAAGTACATTATTATTGTACTTGTATTCATGAAGCATATTATATAGCCTTCTATATAATGTAGTTTTTCCGATAGCGTTAGTCAAAGAATTTATGTGTTAGTGTTCGATGTAAAAATGTATTAGATCGAAACATTGGAGAAATGATACAGGTGGTACCAATGACCAATAAGCTTTTAAAAAATGATGTGCGATTGTCAAAAATGGAGAAAAAAATGTATATAACATTGTTAGAGTCCATCTTTTACATTAATAGTCGTACTTTTTTTTATTTCATTCTTTTGCCACCGACAACTTTTTTTTAATCAAAATAACACTAATTTGATTGGAGTGAAATACGCCGTTTGTAAAATAATATTTCATTCTAGTTGCACCATTTCATTCCGGTTCGTAAAACTTTTCTTTATTTCATTCTAGTTGCACCATAATAATATTTCAGTTCGAATCGGATCGAGAAATACGCGATTCACGGTCGAACCGGTTCAATCGCGGTTTGAAAACATAGGGATAAATTGTGGTGAGTTTAAATCGCGGTAAATTGCCTTGAATTATACCGTTACTTAAGCAATTTAGTTGATTGTTAATGAGTTTACAGAATGAGAGATCAAATGTTCAATTCTCTAGGTAACACTAATTTGAATACATAAATTTAAAAATATGTTTCCGCATACATCCTCTAACGCATTCCACATTAGTTGACATGTCATAAATCCCGATTCGGCATCTACTGCATGTAGCCTTGCACGTCCACAGATCACACTAAAATAATATATGTACTTTTCAAGAGCATTATTAAACCAAAATAGCTTTAATCTTACCTAATTTAAATAAAATATTATTAGGTCTTTATTTATGAACCCTCTATCCAAACAGGTTTAACTGATAACGTTAGCCAAATGATCTAGATGTGTGAGCGTTCTACATAAAATGTCTATTCGACCAAAAGGATTGGAGAAAAGGTACAGTTGGTGACCGACTACCAACATAGCAATATGGGTTTGTTTGACTCGGCTACTAAAAAATCGTGATATTTTTTATGTTGTGAACGATGATGATTAAATTAGAAATGAGAGGATAATAACTTTATTAAAGTATTCGATAAATTTACGATATGATAATCATGATTTATATAAATATATCAATATACTATTGTATATAAAATAATTGTGATAGTTATATTTGAAATTATTAAAATTAAAGTTAAATTAATCAATTTGTAAATCACACAGGTGAGACATTACACTCGTGAGAGCATTGTCAACTAGACATTACATCATTAGTCAACACATCGCAATTGCATTCAATGTTCTAAACAAACCTTAAGTACTTTTGAAATAGTGATTAATTAGTATTGTATTAATTTAAAAAAATATATGAATCCAATTTGTTGTTAAACAAGATTCCAATTTAACTACACATTTAAAAGGGGCTAGAGGCAGCTTTTTTTTAGATTGCCTTATCTAGCTAGGGATGGCAAAAAACGCAAACCGTGGATATCCTACCATACCTTACATATTAGGGTTATATTTTTTGTGAATATGAGGAGGACAATGATTTAAAAATAATAAACCCACAATTGGGTGGAGTGAATATAGATTTCTAGTCAAACCAAAAATCATAATCATCACACCCACCAAACTTAATGTATAAATATCTTATATGTAATAGTTATATATTCACCATGTGCAATTATGATTTAATTTATAAATTATTATATTAAGAATTTATTTCATCAATTTATAAAATTATGTTTATTTGGTAGTATGTATTGTGATGTTATCATAATATTTGCATTTATTTTGTAACTAAATATAATGTAAAAACGATGTCTAATATTTAGAAATTGTGTATTTTACTCATATTCATAAATAAAAATCGAGTATAAAATAATAATTTCTCGTCCATTTTTTTATAATCGATTTATACAAATTAAAGTGTTATTTGTCACTTTTAATATATAAATATGTTATTTACACTATTTAAAATATAGATATATTTGTAAATTTTTTTAAGTTAAGTAATCAAATAAAAAAAATATTTGTGTTGAAAAAATTAAAGAATATTAACATCAAACAACAAATACTTTTAATCTTTTCGATTATATATTCAATTATATTAAAGAATATATTTACAAACTTCTAGAGTTTAAAGTGACTTGTTATAATAACTTTTATACTATTTTCAAAGTTTGATATGTTTTTGTTAAATTTCTAAAGTCGAGTCAATTTACGTGTGGAGTGTGCTCGAATATAACGTATAAGAGGGAGCAGATCACATCGTGAAAGACTTGAATAAGTCATTTAGTATGGTCAACATTCCCTCTTATAAACAATCTCTCTGATACGTTATATATGAGCATACTTCCCACGTAAATTGACATGACTCTCGAAATTTAACATGGTTTCAGAGTGGGTTTGGAAATTTTTGAGTGAGTTTGCCGGAGATTAGTCAGGTTTAATGAAATTGATCGATTGGTAATCCACCGATTTGAATTGGTCGAGTCCAACTTGAGGGGATGTGTTAAATTAGTGGATATTATCCCACTTCGGAAAATGATTGTGGGGTCGATTGGTTTATAAGAGGGAATGTGGATCATACTAAATGACTTGTTTAAGTCTTTTACGGTGTGGTCCTCTCCTCTCCTTCTTATACGTTATATCCGAGCACACTCCCCACGTAAATTGACCTAACCCTAGAAATTTAACAGTTTTTTATATTACTTTTTATTTTAAATATTTTAAAAAGTTTCGAAAAATATTGACGGAAAAATAAAAAAAATCATTTATATTTTTTATTATATGACATTTTACATGGGTTCAATTATTCGCAAAGGACATGAATTTGAATAATCAAACCCAATGTGGATTTGTGTCGGACATGAATTTAAAGTTATAAATGGTCGAATATGCATGGATTTGACCAAACCCGATCAAAATCCTATCCATTGTCATCCTTATCTCTAGCCAACATAATATTTGTGTAACTAATCATCACTAGGAAATATTAGTGTATAGGTCGGCCCACGAAATTCAACTCTTCAACCCATTCGGATCCACTGTACGGGTACATGGTTGAAATGAACCAAAATTTTATGTTTTTTTTTTATTTTAAGGTTTTTTTACCAAAACTACCCAAATAGACATTTATTGTAATTTGGGTACCAATTTGCCACACTAATTAAACTATGAGATTGTGGATGCCAAATAAAGTTAGAGAATAAATTTGTCAAAATTACTATACTACGAGAACTAAACACATCATTTTCTCTCATTATAATTAAGTTAAGTTTTATAAATTTATAAAATAATGTTTTGGTTCCAAGAGAATCGTGGGGTTCAATGTTAAAAACAAGTTTAAGTTTGCGGAAATAATAATTTGCGAAAATATTTTTCTTTTTTTATTATTGGAGTACAAAAAACATTCAGTACTAATAACCAGGTAGTAACCGAATACCTAACACTATACCAATTTTTTTTAGTGAACCGATACCGAATTTCAAAAATTGATGATGTATTCGATTTTTAAATTTTAGTTATTTAGGCGTTCGGTACAATAAAATAATCATCTAATTAAATATATTAGTATGATTACTATATTATTTTTTAAAAATTTTGAAAAATTCAGTATATACCAAAACCGAACCGAAACAATTTAGTATTTATCGAACCGAAACAATTCAATATTTATCGAACCGAAAAAAAACGATTCGGTATTTGAAATTTGTTCGGTTCGATAAATACTGAACGTACACCCCTACTGATAACATGTAAGAGAAAATGTGTACAACACTAACTCTTTAGTAGTCTATTCGACCGATATTTCGTTTAATAAAACTACTTTTATCATTGAATTTTATAAATAGCTTCAAAGTTCAAACATCTTTAGTAATGTCTATCCGACCAAAAATATTGGAGAAATGGTGCGGATGGCGACCAATGACCAACATAGCATTATGGGTTTGTTTGAATCAACTTAGCACGATAAATTGAGTGTTTCTTAAAATAATGATGGTTAAATTAGAAATGAGATGACAATTAATTTAATAAAAGTATTTGATAAATTTACGGTATGATAATCGTGATTTATATAAACAATGCCAATATACTCTTATAAATAAAAAAATTATTATATTTATATTTAAATTATTAAAAGTAAAGCTAAACTCTTAAATCACTCTTGACACATGTTATTTTAGCAAATTTTGATGTCACATTTTTTTAGGAATAAATATACAACTATTTTGATTTTGTTTTATATATGTTAGAAAAATTAAATCATAACTCATGACATCGCAATTGCATTTGATGCTCTAAGCAAAACTTAAGTATTTTTGCAATAGTGATTAATTATTATCGCATTAATTTAAAAACATATACGATATATTTTCCACTTTACCATAGAATAGAGGCAAGTTTATTAGAATGATCCTCGCTAGCCAACATAATACTTGTGTAACTAATAATCACTAAAAAATATTAGTGTATAAGTTAGCCACGAAATTCAACTCTTCAACCCATACGGATTAACCGTACAAGTAGAAAGTTGAAATGGACCAAAATTTTAAGTTTTTTATTTAAGGTTTTTTAGTTTATGGTTTAGGTTGTCTCAACCCGTCAACGGGTTTAGCCTTACTTTAAACCCATTGACGGATCAAAAAAATTTCTCAACCCATACGGGTCGAACCCGTAACCTGTAGGGCCGGAACCCTGCCCACTCCTCATAATCACATATTAAAATAAAGTTGAAAACTAACCTGCAAATTACCAGCAAGTTGTTGTCCGCTGCAAGACTTGAGATGAACAAGAACCACAACAGGCAATTAATTCAGAGGAGTAGCAATCATGCCATTAACAATTTGAATGTTAATATAAATTTAAAAGGTTAATACCTCAAGTTGTTCACCAAGCAGTCATCCTGTATACAACAGGCAATATATTTTAAAACTAATCATTTTCTTAACAAAACAACTTACGCTTTATATATTTAATGAATAGTATTGAGCAGATAGATAGTTGTGATAGTTTGAGCAAAATATGTTGCGAAAATGTGCAACTTTGGAAATTTAGCGATACTTCCATAGGTCAATGGAAGAGGCATCTTTGTCTAAATAACAATGCATATAATCAGACCCTACAACCAAGTAGAACAACCAGTCTCTAAACAAACCAAATATTAGTGTGCAACCAATTGACCCGCGAAATTTTCAAGAATTTTAATTTTAATTTTAAAATTAAAATTGAAGATTTTTTAATTTAAGTGTTTAGTTTAGGGGTAGTTTATCTAGACCCGTCAACAGGTTGAACCGTATTTTCAACCAGTTGATAGGTCAATAAAATTTATCAACTCGTAACCGTTAGACCAGACCCTTGCCCACCACTAATAATCATATATCATTTAATATCAAAATAAAATTGAAAACTAACCTGCAAAATAACCGTATGTTGTTGCAGTAAGACTTGAGATGAAGAACCACAACATGCAGCCAACTTTGGCATCATTATGGTGTAACTAAACACCAAAAAACAACAACTCTTATTAGGTGTCCCGAGATATCCTCACTGTTATATGTATGTGAATGATTCTTGTTAATCAATTTGACAAAAAAAAAAACTAGATCATCAATATCTTAAAACTAACTGAATCAAGGAGAGTTTAAACGCCTTGGCGTGAATTTGCAATGAGAAACTCCTCCCGGAAATAACATTTAAATATTTCCATGATCTTCAAAAATTATATTTTCGGTTTTAAAAAAGGAAAAAACAATAAAACCTCACATGCTCCAGTACAGAAAGATTTTGTAAGTCTCTTGGTAGAGTAACTCGTCAATTGGTGTCCTGTACAAATGAATATGTTAAATCAAGAAAAATATGATTAAATGGTAGTCTAATCAGATTGCATATAGGATGTAAGAAAATGCATGATACTCAATATTACATCTCTCTTTGTTTCCATTTCTGCTAGTTTTATGTATATTTCCACCNTGAAATAATTAATATACAGGTTTAGGTTCGGCTCTCATATACAGGTATATTAACTTCAAAACCTGAACATGTATCGATCGCTCTTCTTTAAATGAAGAGCTTACACGATAGTGTAACGAGAATTGAACTTTGTTTAATGCTCGACCACGCAGCCGTAGATTTTTCGGTTGTCCAGACTACGGTCGTGCAGCAAGCGGGGCCGTCAAAGGAATTGAACGACCAAAGAGTTCTTAATGAAAAGCCCCGATTTTATATCACCTTTCAATTCGAATTAGCAAAAGCAATGTCTCCTTGCATAGTATGGATTCCAATGATAGGTTATTAATATAAATGTTCGAAATGAGATCTGAACCTGTTTATTAAATTGTACAATTGAGATCCGGCTTGCTTAGTTTATCGAAATAATAATTGCATAATTGAGATCTCAAAACCGATACAATTAAGCCGAATCTCAATTGTATATTCAAATTCTAAAACCGAATCGGTTTTGAAGTTAATCGATCCAATTGAGATCCGGCTCGCTTAGTTTATTAAATTTGAATATCGATTTTATATTTAGTGATACTTTTAGTTTGTTATTAGATACACTTGAAGAAAAAGAATTAAAATATAATCTACACATTTCAAATATTTAAATACATAAAAAACAAAAAACGCTTCAAACCTATTCGAGACATATTTGAATGGGTTTGAACTGAACTATTGAAAAAATGGTTCGTCTAATCCGATCCGGTTTTAGAACATAGCTTCAAACATCGTTAATCTTAAATAATTTAATCAAATTCTCATTATATCTCTATTCATTACCATTATATCATTCTTATCCAAAGTGATTTTACTCCTAATGTTAGTCAAACAATCTAGACGTGAGTGTTCTACGTATTTTTTTAATAAAAATGACCATTGGAGAAGGTAGGAGTAGTGACCAATGATCAGCACAATATTTTGAGTTTGTTTGTATCTGTTTTTAAAAAATACGGTGTATTGAGATATAGTCAACGGTGATAGTTAAATTAAAGATATGATTATCATGAATTTATTAGTGTTTGGTAAAAGTACGGTGTGATAATTGTTATTTATGTAAAAAATATCAATATACTTTGATATATAAAAAGTAATAATATTTATATTTTAATTATTAAAAATAAGGATAATTTAATTATTTCATAAATGACGATCATGTCAAACCTAGTTTTAGTAACTATGATAAAATTGTGATTAAAAAATACAACTATTATAATTTTATTTTATGTGCGTTAAAAAATATGATCAATACTCACCGCACCGCAATTTCTATCAATATTTAAAAAAACTTGATTTATTTTTTAAATAATGATTCATTATTATCATATTAAGTAAAAACATATACAATTTGTTGTCCAATGAGAATTTGTTTGTTTATAAATAATAAATAATAATTTATTCAATTTAGCAAATGCACCCTTTGCAAAATACAAAAAACATAATTAATCCATATTTTTAATAATTATATTATAATTAACGTTATTCCTCATTTAATATATAAGAAATATATTAATATTTTTACATGACATTTATACAACAATTTAACAAAAATTGTCACCTATCTAATTATTTTAATAAATATTTCAAACAAACCCAACAATTTACTAATTAATTATATTTTTAAAATGATAGTAAGTGCAATACAATTAGAGTGTTAACTATTGGGTAAAACCAAATATCAAACCATATATTAAAATTTTTTTATCGAACCGATACTGAATTATGAAATCAGTTCGATATTTGATTTTTAAATTTCAGCTATTTCGGTATTCAGTTTTGGTTTTGTAAAAAAATCAGCGTTCGATAATTTACTAAATTTAACATTTTGTTTAATTTAAAACTATTATTTTTGCATTTAATTATATAATTAAATATATTATTATGATTAATTTTTTATTTAATTTGATTAAATTTCAGAAAATTCGATATTTCAAACACCAAAACCGAACCAAAACAATTCGGTATTTACCAAACCGAATTTGCCAAATTTGGTACGATATTCGTTAGCTAATTTTTTAACTTATTCGTTATTCGATAAATGAAATTCGATTCAGTATTACCTGTAATTACAAGTGTACAAATCCAAAGCTTTTACCGTTCTTGGTTTATGGCGGTACTTTCGTAAAACAACCCTATTTTTACTGTCACACTCAATCACCGACATTTTGTAAATACTATCTGAATTCAGGTGCTTCTCAAATGGGTATACTTATACTCTTTCAGGTGCCCAATTTTTAGGTCTTCGATGAAATCATGTGTCCCCTCCATTTGTAAATACGACTTAAATGCACTCGGCGCTTCATATTTTTCTTGCATGCAACGAGAGAATGAATAACAAGTACAAAGAGAAATATAGTGACTTTCTTGCCTATTTCCATACCGGTCAGGATCGGTATTATTATTATTATTTTTATTTAAAAAAATTTAAAATTAAAAAAAAGATTTTTTTTATATTTACGGATCGACCCGAAAACCCGGTGCCGCCCTGTATTCTTCATACCGGCGGTAGAAAAACATGGGCCTGTTTTTAGAAATGAGGTTGAAGGGAACGTTTCATTCTGTAATTATAAAAGTGATGCAGCAACCAAGGAATTCCCAGATCTGCCAGCAAAAAGAAGCATGATTGGTAAGCAAATCCCTGCTTCAAATGCAAAAAAACAGATTGATTTTCTGCTGCAAAAACCCCATTTGAATGCAAGTTCAAATGATGAATTCATTTCTACTGATGAAAACATCATAAAAATATCATCCCTGTGTGCCAATTGCAGGTTTTGGTTCATCTCTTCAGCATAAAATCCCAATGGCTAAGTATATGCATGTCATCGAACCCAAGTATAAGAAGCAAAAACTAAAAGAAAAGGCATGTAANTTAATCCATATTTTTAATAATTATATTATAATTAACGTTATTCCTCATTTAATATATAAGAAATATATTAATATTTTTACATGACATTTATACAACAATTTAACAAAAATTATCATCTATCTAATTATTTTAATAAATATTTCAAACAAACCCAATAATTTACTAAATAATTATATTTTTAAAATGATAGTAAGTGCAATATAATTAGGTGTTAACTATTCGGTAAAACCAAATATGAAATCAAACCTATATTTGATTTTTAAATTTCAGCCATTTCGGTATTTGGTTTTGGTTCGGTAAAAAAATTTACTAAATTTAACATTTTGTTTAATTCAAAACTATTATTTTTGTATTTAATTTGATTAAATTTCAGAAAATTCGGTATTTCAGCAAACACCAAAACTGAACCAAAACAATTCAGTATTTACCGAACCGAATCTGCCAAATTTGGTACGATATCCAGTAGCTAATTTTGACTTAAACGTTATTCGATTATTGAAATTCAATTTGGTATTACCTATAATTACATGTGTACAAATCCAAAGCTTTTACCATTCTTGGTTTATGGGCGGTACTTTCGTAAAACAACCCTATTTTTACTGTCACACTCAATCACCGTCATTTTGTAAATACTTTCTGAATTCAGGTGCTTATACTCTTTCAGGTGCCCAATTTTTAGGTCTTCGATGAAATCCTGTGTCCCCTCCATTTGTAACTACAACTTAAATGCACTCGGCGCTTCATATTTTTCCTGCATGCAACGAGAGAATGAATAACAACAAGTACAAAGAGAAATATAGTGAGTTTCTTGCCTGTTTCAATGTTTTCATACCGGTCCGACGTACCATTCCGATCCGGTATACTAGCGGTACGATCGGTATACCGGTTTTATTTTTTTTTTATTTAAAAAAAATTTAAAAATAAAAAAAAAAAGATTTTTTATATATTTACGGGCCGACCTAGAAACCCGGTACCGGGCGGTATCGGTGGATATACCGGTGCCGGCCGGTATTCTTCATACCCGCCTGTATAAAAACATGGGCCTGTTTTAGAAATGAAGTTGAAGGGAATGTTTCATTCTGTATAAAAGTGATGCAGCAACCAAGGAATTCCCAGATCTGCCACCAAAAAGAAGCATGATTGGTGGTAAGCAAATCCCTGCTTTAAATGCAAAAAAACAGATTGATTTTCTGCTGCAAAAACCCCATTTGAATGCAAGTTCAAATGATGAATTCATTTCTACTGATGAAAACATCATAAAAATATCATCCCTGTGTGACAATTGCATGTTTTGATTCATCTCTTCAGCATAAAATCCCAATGGCTAAGTATATGCATGTCATCGAACCCAAGTATAAGAAGCAAAAACTAAAAGAAAAGGCATGTAAAACAACTTCAGGAATTACAGGCATGAGTAGAAAAGTATCAGAAAAAGGCTATGAAGAACCTAATCATAGCAATGTATCTTCAGAATGTAAGCTAGAAGAAAAGATACCTTTGGAATTGAAGAACCTCTGGGATATATTGTTTTCTTGACATTTGTCAGTGGATCCATCCTCCCTTCAATAGACAATCAACCATCCAGATTCCATACGAACGTAGCCTTTAGAAGATTGCAGAATTGCAAACCATTCGGGGAAGCTGTGTCAAAATTCAAACATGATTGCCCTGCAGTTGTTTTAAGGCCGGTAAAAAGAAGAAATTTTCAAAAAAGACCGTTTCTTGATGTTCCAGCGAAGATACCTGATGTTGAATTCATGAAACAGAATGTGGAGATGATGAAATCAACTCTGGAAAAAGATGGTGGCAGTGTTAAAACAGAGATAAGGTCCAAGTTGGAGAGTGAAATCAAGAGCTTTCTCAACAAAATCAGCTCCATAGCTGATCCACATCCGCCTTGACTAACTCATCGGCCTGAAATAGATCTATTGCCCGGGAATAGCAGAGGATTTAGACGTACCAGGCACAAGTTTTCCTTTTAGTTCAGAAGGCATGTCGGTGTTTCATTTCTGCAAAACACAAACTTATAGCCTTCTAGCTCATCAACAAAAACAAGTATACTAGGCCTGGCCCAATCATTCCTTTCTAAGGCTTTCCGTTCGCTGACCTGCAAAAGAGAAAATAGCATCAACCCCTAAACGACGATCGGAAAGTTACTGAAGACAGTTGGCTCCTGAACTTTAGCGGTCACTCTATTCATAGGTCTCATCAATAACTGCACTGGCATGACCAAGCAGACCTCTCCAGCCTGATCATTATAATAAAGGAAGAGGATTCAAATATACAATTTAAGAACAAATATTATTCAATTCATCAAGAAAAAAAGAAAGATTATTGAGGAAATTCAAAGAGACGAATAGGAAAACAAAGTAAAGTAGGGAAAGACTTACCGTGTTCAGTGTTTACAATACATGAATGTAGATACCAACGAGCATGCATTGATCAGATCAGAAAAGCGCAAATTTTCCTTTGTCCTAATGCACTCCACAACACAACTTTCCATTTCATGGAAGAGCTGCTTTCTTAGTTGCTGGGACACATGTGTATTTGCTAGTGATCTGAAAGTTTGATCGAAGTTAAATAATCATATGGAGCAGTCAAACGGCCAAAGAAAGAGGCATAAAGACTACCAAAATAGTGTATCTTTGAACAACCATTTGCAAACTTGGAAAGCATGTCGATTGAGCACTCATAATTCTCTCCTGAATTTAACCAGCATGGTTTCTCAGCCTACAAACACATATCCAATCTATAGATAAAATATAGAAACAAGTTGTACTCAAGATGCTTATTGGTTGTTGGATCCTCTATAGCATACCTTTCTCCAGTCAATGGTGGCATCAGGATCATACAATGATGATACATTACCTTTAGCATCACGCATCAAGGGAGCACAACCAACACATATGGCATAGGCAGCACTAGGAACAACAACAACCAACTTAACTCTAACGATGAGACTTCCTGTACAAGAAAAACAAAGAATATTCATATTGAATTTAATGTTGTGATCAATTTAACTAAGCGCCAGCAACAAAACAGTGAACAAAGTAATAAGATGAAAAATACATATCAACACTCCAAAATTACTTTTATATTGACTATTCTAATAAGAACCAATTACATAAAAACATAGCATATTTTCAAGACAAACCTTCCACTTAAGAACGCTATGAGCAACTCGTAACATATTCCGTCTAAGAAGTAATGCATCTTGAGAATTGCCCTGTAAAAAAAGGTCAAATTTTAAGACCAGTTGATAGTATCTCAGTGCATGCTTTATGGAAGAACATGCATGTATCATATAGAAGAGGACTGCATTAGCAGAATACCATAGTGACAGGCATGCACTGATATGCTTAAACTAATTTAAAAAAACAGAATCAGCATAAAAGAAAAGACATTTACAAGCGTATGTAATGAAATGCACATGCACCAGATAATCATTTCAATGCTGAACAAAAAATTATGAACAGAAAGACCTTGCCTTTCCAAGTTTTTAGATAATCCAAAAAACCACTGTACAAAGAGATCAGAATTCAATCGATTTGAGTAATCACGAATTACAAGGCAAACGACAACATGCATGTATCATTCATATCTAAGTTCAGTTTAAAGCCGCGTCTAAGCAAACGTTAAAATAAACAATGTAACATTATTTAATTCACCCACTTAATGAGAATTTACACATGAAGAAAATGGGCTGTGTATCTCCTAGTTATAGATGTTAAAAAAATATTTAAGCATACCATGACCACTTTCCCTCAAACTCAATGAGCTTCTCTCCAATGAGGGTTAAAATATGTTCTTTCTTGGCTCTTTTATCAGCATGACATTTATTCTGTACACTGGAACATAACTGAAAATGGAAATCCAAAGTTAGAGAGATATTATACCTACTTTCTGCTGAAATAATAGTTAGACTAAATCATGCACCAAAAATCAATAGAACTCACGTGATGAACTAAAAGAATCGGAGAAGTTAGTTTGTAATAAGTTATCTGGCAGAACAAAATTTCAGAATGTTCCATGAAAATGCAATGTTATTTCATCAAGGCTTCACATTTCTCATCCCTGTTTGAATAATGTCTCATATGAAAAAGAACCACAAAGCATATTCAAGCAGCAATGCACGCAAAAATTAAACAAAACCTTGTCATATTGGTATTGGAAGAAGAAAATTGATCAAGCTCCTTGTGGACCAAATCCAGAAGTTGTTCACATAATGCAGTCCCATCAGATGCACTTCTAGTAAGACATAATTGCATTTTCATGTAGGTGATGAATGCATCCTACAAAATCAGAACAAAAACACAAGTAAGTAGGAAAAAAGTTAAAGCGGCGTGACCATCAATTTAGTAGAGAAAGCGATACCTTCAGACTCCGATCATGAGTTGTTAACCAGTAGCGAATGACAAACTGCTCTATTGCATTATGAATTAATAAAGATTTGTATCCCAAGTTTGGTCAATCATTTAACAAATTCATATTTATACACTCCACCATATTCCTTGAAAGGTTTCCTTCATCCCTAATAAAGCAAGGAAAACAAAAAATGAGAGTGGACATTCAGATCAGGGCTAAATATGACGAGACAAGAAACAAAAAAGGCCTAAAACTATCTAACCTAATATGAGAAAGAAAATTAATGAAACCCTTAATAATTTCTTCTGGTAGTTCATTAGGAACATCTCCCAGACGGTTTTCAAGAATTGATTGGTGGTTCGGGCTGCAGAAAGTTTCTGAAATTGAGATCATAGAAGAATCAACCATTGGGATTCCATACAAAAGAAGCTAAGATGCAAGATTTGCCTTCAAAGTTAATACCTCAAGTTGTTCACCAACTACTCTGAGTTTCCTCTGGTATACCATCTTTTGATATCTTCAGCAGCATGGGTGCAGTATGACAGCATTCTTCCGTTAAATAATGACAATCAATGAATTGGCCAGCAAAAAATAAGAAGTGTTACCGCGGTATTCCCAGAAGTACGTCAGGACTGGGCCTCCTCTGTTTGTGAAACTTTAGGCACTCCCTGTTACCAGGAACTCAACAGAAGATAACAACAATGAAGAAACATAGAAGGTTGCCCTAATTCCTCATTGCTTCGCCCGGTTCAGAATCAGACCATTGCGCTGCTTAGCTGTGCAAATCCAAATTCAGAATCCACACCGCTCCGCTCCCCGATATTTATTTACGATCTTCAATGCCGTTGTAAATAGAGCCGTTTGGACTTTGGAGCCTTAGAAAAAACGTTGCTTGCCAGATTCGAATTTGAAAATTGAAAAGCAAGCTCCCAGTTCCCATACGCCTCCAACGTAATTTCTAATCAGGCCCAAATTATTACGCCCCTTAATAAGGAATAGGTCTCCGCATAATTACCCCAAATTAATTTTAATTTAATTTTCAATTTTTGTGTATTTAATTAATTAATAAAACTAATTTAATAGTTATTTTATTAAATTGAGTGTTTCTTAATTTAATAAGAGGATAAATTGAGTGTTATGATAATCGTGATTTATATAAACATATCAATATACTCTTATAAATAAAAAAATAATTATATTTAAATTATTAAAAGTAAAGCTAAACTCTTAAATCACTCTTGACATGTTATATTAGCAAATTTTGATGTCACATTTTTTTTGGAATAAATATACAACTATTTTGATTTTGTTTTATATATGTTAGAAAAATTAAATCGTAACTCATGACATCGCAATTGCATTTTATGCTCTAAGCAAAACTTAAGTATTTTTGCAATAGTGATTAATTATTATCGCATTAATTAAAAAACATATACGATATATTTTCCACCTTACCATAGAATAGAGGCAAGTTTTTTAGAATGGTCCTCGCTAGCCAACATAATATTTGTGTAACTAATAATCACTTGGAAATATTAGTGTATAAGTTAGACCACGAAATTCAACTATTCAACCCATACGGATTGACCGTACAAGTAGAAAGTTGAAATGGACCAAAATTTTAAGTTTTTTATTTTAAGGTTTTTTAGTTTAGGGTTTAGGTTATCTCAACCCGTCAACGGGTTTAACCGTACTTTAAACCCATTGACGGATCAAGAAAATTTCTCAACCCATACGGGTCGAACCCGTAACCTGTAGGGCCGGAACCCTACCCCCCTCATAATCACATATTAAAATAAAGTTGAAAACTAACCTGCAAATTACCAGCAAGTTGTTTCCCGCTGCAAGACTTGAGATGAACAAGAACCACAATAGGCAATTAATTCAGAGGAGTAGCAATCATGCCATTAACAATTTGAATGTTAAAATAAATTTAAAAGGTTAATACCTCAAGTTGCTCACGATGCAATCCTCCTGTATACAACATGCAACATATTTAAAAACTAATCATTCTCTTAACAAAATAACTTACGCATTATATATTTAATGAATAGTATTGAACAGATAGATAGTTGTGATAGTTCGAGCAAAATATGTTGCCAAAATGTGCAACTTTGGAAATTTAGCGATACTTCCATAGTTCAATGGAAGAGGCATATTTGCCTAAATAACAATGCATATAATCAGACCATACAACCAAGTAGAATAACCAGTGTCTCTAAATAGGACAAATATTAGTGTGCAACCAATCGACCCATGAAATTTTCAAGAATTTTAATTTAATTTTAAAATTAAAATTGAAGATTTTTTTGTTTAAGTGTTTAGTTTAGGGGTAGTTTATCTAGACCCGTCAACAGGTTGAGTCGTATTTTCAACCAGTTGAAAGATCGATAAAATTTATCAACCAGTACGGGTTCCGTAACCGTTAGGCCAGACCCCTGCCCACCACTAATAATCACATGTCATTTAATATCAAAATAAAGTTGTAAACTAACCTGCAAAGTAACAGTATGTTGTTGCAGTAAGACTTGAGATGAAGAACCACAACATGCAGCCAACTTTGACATCATTATGGGTGTAACTAAACGCCAAAAAATAACAAGTCTTATTAAGTGTCTTGAGATATCCCAACTGCTATATGTTTGTCAGTTATTCTTGTTAATCAATTTGACAAACAACAAAAAACTAGATCATCAATATCTAAAAACTAACTGAATTAAGGAGAGTTTAAACGTCTTGGCATGAATTTGCAATGAGAAACTCCTCCCGGAAATAACATTTAAATATTTCCATGATCTTCAAAAATTATATTTTCGGTCTTAAAAAAAAAAAACTAACTAAAGGAAAAAACAATAAAACCTCACAAGCTCTAGGTCATAGAGATTTCGCAAGTCTCTTGATAGAGTAACTCGTCGATTGGTGTCCTGTACAAATGAATATGTTAAATCAAGAAAAATATGATTAAATGATAGTCAAATCAGATTGCATATAAGATGTAAGAAAATGCATGATACTCAATATTTCATCTCTCTTTGTTTCCATTTATGCGAGTTTTATGTATATTTCCACCATCTGCTTCATCTGTCACATAACAAAAACATAAGAAAATGAATAAAACATAAGAAATAGAATGCGTACTTGACTAATGATAGCTCCTTGGTAAGATGAAAGTTCTCTTAGCAATCTTCTTGTCCATGTCTACCAAAAATGAGTTCCTACTGTGTTGTCTGTCCTTGATGCGATCACCATTTGCAATAGATAGAAGCTAAAGATCAAAAGAATAAAAGCAACTCATCTCATTTAACAAACAACATCATAAAATAAAACAAGAAATTAAGAACCAAAGACAAGTTTATAGGTTAACAACATTCATGCTAAATGACCTTTCCTAAATCGCCATCTTTATACCTGGAATATTGTGTGATATGGATGATCAAGGGCCATCTTTTTCACAAGGGAAAGCAATGCAAACTGCAAATTTTTTGAAAAAGAAGTGGGTAAGCAGCAAAGAGTATTTTCTTTGTCTCCACAACCACGACAAATTCATTTTTTTAAATGTTATATCGTTAAAAAAAGCAGTGATTAAACATTTAAAACTATTAATATAATTACTCTTACGAAAATTGGTTAACACAATAATAAAATCATGCACAAAGAAGTACCTGAAAGCTTGCAAACCCTGAAGAAGCTCTTGTACTGCCTATCTGTGAAGCAATTTGGTAAACCAAAAGTATAAATTTGTATCATTGCACCCACAACAAAATGTAAAATGAAAAGAATTAGGAGATAGAACCTGCCTAACTAAAAAAGGCACAACTTAAATGGTACTTCACCTCCTTGAAAGTTCCAAGCATGCTATCAATACCAAATTGAGTCAAGCATAAGGCGCACCCTAAACCTCAGCATGCCACAGAAAAATGTGAAATAAGCATGTGATATTTTCACATGCCAAATTGAGTAAAACCAATTCATACCTGTACTTTGAAAGTTGCTTTTGAAGCTCTTAAATTAATTTATGTTCTTCTTGGTCCATTGCAAGTTGCTTTTGAAGCTCTTGTATTTTCAATGAATAATCGGCTTTGTCACTCTAAAATCCATAAAGAAGCCAATACTTAGATAATTAAAGTAGTGAGTGCTTTCTAAATCACCAGAGAGCATAACAGTAAAGGTGAGGTGCCTTCACAAAACTCTTAAGACGCTTCACAAGTGCATCAAGCTCCCTTTTCTGCATATTAAGTATCCGTTAAATATTGGCATGTAACAGCCACATAAATGACTCACAATCTCCTTAAATAATTTCCTTTCTCAAAGAATATAAATTCACAACTGCTCTTGACTACTTGCCATTCGTTGAAGAGCTTCAGAGTGTACTTGCAAGTCATGATGTTCAAAGATAATAACCTGTGAGGTCATGTGGATAGGAAGATAGAGTAAGTAGACATATAAAAAAATTTGAAATAAAATTCAAAATATCTTGTGGAATTGAATGATACCATAGAGACCATCGGGTTCATTGATTTTGGTGACGACTAACACAAGAATATCAGCATGAAGTGGTAGCTTACACAAGAATATCAAAGTCATCATAAAAAATAATAGGGCTAGGAATAAATTACCATATGAACATACCATCTCATGATGAGAGAAATCTGGGTTCCAAGGTTGAGACCATTTAAGAGTTGCTCACACCAATGCTCAACGCAAAGAAAAGCAGTAAAATTTGACCCATATTTATGAAGCAAAAAATATTAAGGAAAAATTTTAGCTGATATTCTAAGATAGAAACAGGCAACAAAGCCACTTACAACAACGGACTTCGCTACACTGAGATAATCTACATCAAGCCAATAAACCTGGTAATAAGCAATTATAAAAGAACAAAATTTGGAAGCAGTAGTTAGTTGTGGAAAATAGCTAAGGAAAATTGGCAAATCCCTAATGAAAGCAGCTATTTCCAATGAACACTTAAACCCAAAGATCTTCAAGTGCATAAATAAAAATGCACATTCATGAAACTCCATGCACAGATTACATATCACACAATCAATCAATGTTAAGTGTAATCTCAGAGTGAAAAAGTACCAATGCATTGATTATTATTTGACAGTCCAGCATGCAATATAATATGAGTTAATCAGCATCTCTACGGGGTGAAAGCAATAAAATGACCTTATTTGAGATAAGTGTACATAGATCAACATCAGTCGTTCCACCAGCAATGTTAACAACAACATGTGAGAATAATAGTTCGACAACGTTAACTTTTACAAGAACCATATCTTGGCACAATCTGAAAAAAATGGTTAGCCAGGATTTCATTCACAACTTATACCTCAAAAAGAATTAAGAGAAAAATAGTAATAATTAAAACCTCAGAATAATATCATCACAATATCTTATCATAACATAGACAAGAGGACAAACCCATTCCTTAGATGTTTTCCAGAAATAATCCAAGGAGAAAAATCCTCAATCGATAGTGATTTAACTGGAGTAAAAATATAAATATAAGAGATAATTAGCCTATAAAACGCAACTTAAAGCATTCCTCACAAATACTGAGTAAATTTTCCAGCATAAATGGGTAATCAAACTAAATAAAAGTAACAATTAGGTAACTCCCAAAGCAGTAAGAAGCAAGGAAGCTTACCATAGACTTTTTTTTCTAGTTTTCCAACTTGTGAGTCCACATTCAACAAAGCACGTTGGCACTTTTCAGTTGAATGTATTCCCTAAGTAATACAATATTAAGCACAAATGTTAAAAATCCTTAGAAAAAAATCATGCAAAATTCAACATGGCCAGCATATTACTCTCACCATAAATCAAACTTGGATATATCACCAACGAGTCAAGGAAAATATGGACTAGATAAAAGTATTTTCCTAGAGAGATTGATATCATTGAAATTGAAAATGCCAACTCTCCCCTGTAAATCAACAATTGTTAAACACTTAAAAGGATATTACATGTAAACATACGCCCAAACCGTAATATGAAGACTGCTCACGATGTCGGAAATCATTAATTTTAAGTGATGAAGATTTCTCAGAGAGAAACCTAGAAAACCCCGCTGATCTTTCGCCTCCTACCCATGCACTCAACAACTTAATCCCTCCTGTGATGAGAAATGAGAGGAATAAAAAATATAAGAGACCCAAATAAAAAGCAAAAGAAAAAGGTCAATAAGCCACTCCACGAATTTTGGCCTTGTCGGAAGAAATCACTGAAATGATATCCTGGTATTCCCTTGAGGATATTTCCACCGTCATCTCAAAAGTACGTCCGGCCAGCCCCTCCTATATTTATCAACTTTCTTTACTGCCCATTCCAGAAATTCAACAGAACTCAAGTAAAATGAAAAACTGCCCCATGGCTTCAGCCATTCAGAACGGTAGCGTTGAACTACCGTTTAGCGATGCCCGTCCCTGCACTCGATTATGTACTCAATTACGCATGGATCCGATATGTGGTCGTATTTTGAAATCCGGTAGAAACTGGTGGCACCACGTGAAGCCAGTTTGAGAGAATCAATTGTCGTTGTTACCCAACAAAGTAATGTTGGCGTCGTGAGTGTTGTCTTCCTTCTTATCTGAAGAAACTTTTGCGGCCCAACTTTCGCGATGATAATGGAAAATCNGGCCAGCATATTACTCTCACCATAAATCAAACTTGGATATATCACCAACGAGTCAAGGAAAATATGGACTAGATAAAAGTATTTTCCTAGAGAGATTGATATCACTGAAATTGAAAATGCCAACTCTCCCCTGTAAATCAACAATTGTTAAACACTTAAAAGGATATTACATGTAAACATACGCCCAAACCGTAATATGAAGATTGCTCACGATGTCGGAAATCATTAATTTTAAGTGATGAAGATTTCTCAGAGAGAAACCTAGAAAACCCCGCTGATCTTTCTCCTCCTACCCATGCACTCAACAACTTAATCCCTCCTGTGATGAGAAATGAGAGGAATAAAAAATATAAGAGACCCAAATAAAAAGCAAAAGAAAAAGGTCAATAAGCCACTCCACGAATTTTGGCCTTGTCGGAAGAAATCATTTAAATGATATCCTG
Organism: Utricularia reniformis; assembly: GCA_009725065.1. Classification (NCBI taxonomy): domain Eukaryota; kingdom Viridiplantae; phylum Streptophyta; class Magnoliopsida; order Lamiales; family Lentibulariaceae; genus Utricularia; species Utricularia reniformis. The sequence goes on along the minus strand of RWGZ01001247.1, from coordinate 771,710 downwards.
GTATTCCCTTGAGGATATTTCCACCGTCATCTCAAAAGTACGTCCGGCCAGCCCCTCCTATATTTATCAACTTTCTTTACTGCCCATTCCAGAAATTCAACAGAACTCAAGTAAAATGAAAAACTGCCCCATGGCTTCAGCCATTCAGAACGGTAGCGTTGAACTACCGTTTAGCGATGCCCGTCCCTGCACTCGATTATGTACTCAATTACGCATGGATCCGATATGTGGTCGTATTTTGAAATCCGGTAGAAACTGGTGGCACCACGTGAAGCCAGTTTGAGAGAATCAATTGTCGTTGTTACCCAACAAAGTAATGTTGGCGTCGTGAGTGTTGTCTTCCTTCTTATCTGAAGAAACTTTTGCGGCCCAACTTTCGCGATGATAATGGAAAATCAATAGTGTTAACGTGCTTGCGAGAGGAGGAGCGTAGAATAGCAGGCGGTTTCACGATTCTTTGAGGACTTGCAATGCTCACAGACTCACCCTCTCCTCTCCAAGCGCCGAAGATTTATTTATGCACTTTCTCTTCATTACCGTTGTAAAATACGGCCGTTTGGAGACATTTGAAAAAACGTGATTTCAAGATAGACTTGGAGATCAAGTTCCCGCCCAATTAGCTAACGCGCCTCCACGTAGTCAGCTCAAATCCTAATTGAGCTCTTCTTGCAAACTATAAACGTGTTTAGAGAACGGATTTCCGAGTAATTAGCCCAAAACTTATTTGACACTTCTCGCAATTCTATGTATTTAATTTAATTCAAATATTGAAATTAATTTAATTTTATTAAAACCAATGTTTTAAAAATCGATACATACCTATCGGACAAACTCATTGAATCGATATACCGGATATGAGTTTATTTGGATCGACTTTAAGAAATGCGGCGCAATGAGATGTTGCGAACAATATGGTTAAATTAAAGATATGATTATTATGAATTTATTAAAGTGTTTGTTAAAAATAAGATATGATAATAATGATTTATGTAAAAGCATCAATAAACCTGAATAATGATATTTATACTTTATTTATTAAAGTAAAGATAAATTAGTTGTTTCATAAATTATTATTGTGTCATAACGGATTTTAATAACTATGAAGAAAATGTGACTTTTTAATGATAAATACACATATATTTTGCTTTTGTTTTGTATATATTAAATTTGATTTATAATAACATCTTAAAATTACATAAATCACTCCTCCAAATAAGAATAAATTAATGATAGAGTCAACAATTATGTTTTGTGTCATGTTAAGCGTTGGACCGAGTCATAAAGTACGAATCGATCATATATCAATACGTGAGGAAAAATGGAGTGTTGCCATAGTCTAATATTTTTTTCAATCAAAAGCAATGTTTTCATACCGGTCTGGACCGATATGAGCGGTACGATCGGAATAACGTTCAATACCAAATATTATTTTAATTTTTTAGTGTCGGATCCGAAAAAACCAGAAAACCGACCCTAATACCTGGTATCGGACGGTAAGAAAAAAAATACCGATCAAACTCGATATTTGACATAGGACAGTATTGCCCGGTAATGCAAATATGGATAAAAAGTGAGTGATATAAAATTAATAAAACGAAAATTTTGAATTTTGATCCAATTCCGCTCTATTTTGGTATAATTTGATACTTTCCCAATTTGGGCTATTACAAATTAGGTTATAATAATCCAATTCCGCTCTGTTACGAAAACTGGGAAGAAGGACGTGGGAATGAACGGCGGCGGAATGAAGAAGAGAGAGAAGCCAAACATTCTGATTACTGGGACGCCGGGGACGGGGAAAACGACCACATCGGTAGCTTTGAAGGATGCAACCGCTCTCCGGCATATCGACTTGGGCGACTTGGTGAGAGAAAAGAATCTCCACGACGGTTGGGATGATGAATTCGAATGCTATCGCGTAAACGAATACTACGTGAGTTTTAACGTTTGATTTCNCCTGAATAATGATATTTATACTTTATTTATTAAAGTAAAGATAAATTAGTTGTTTCATAAATTATTATTGTGTCATAACGGATTTTAATAACTATGAAGAAAATGTGACATTTTAATGATAAATAGACATATATTTTGCTTTTGTTTTGTATATATTAAATTTGATTTATAATAACATCTTAAAATTACATAAATCACTCCTCCAAATAAGAATAAATTAATGATAAAGTCAACAATTATGTTTTGTGTCATGTTAAGCGTTGGACCGAGTCATAAAGTACGAATCGATCATATATCAATACGTGAGGAAAAATGGAGTGTTGCGATAGTCTAATATTTTTTTCAATCAAAAGCAATGTTTTCATACCGGTCTGGACCGATATGAGCGGTACGATCGGAATAACGTTCAATGCCAAATATTATTTTAATTTTTTAGTGTCGGATCCGAAAAAATCAAAAAACCGACCCTAATACCTGGTATCGGACGGTAAGAAAAAAAATACCGATCAAACTCGATATTTGACATACTCGGACATTATTGCCCGGTAATGCAAATATGGATCAAAAGTGAGTGATATAAAATTAATAAAACGAAAATTTTGAATTTTGATCCAATTCCGCTCTATTTTGGTATAATTTGATACTTTCCCAATTTGGGCTATTACAAATTAGGTTATAATAATCCAATTCCGCTCTGTTACGAAAACTGGGAAGAAGGACGTGGGAATGAACGGCGGCGGAATGAAGAAGAGAGAGAAGCCAAACATTCTGATTACTGGGACGCCGGGGACGGGGAAGACGACCACATCGGTAGCTTTGAAGGAGGCAACCGCTCTCCGGCATATCGACTTGGGCGACTTGGTGAGAGAAAAGAATCTCCATGACGGTTGGGATGATGAATTCGAATGCTATCGCGTAAACGAATACTACGTGAGTTTTAACGTTTGATTTCATGCTTTCTGTGCTAAATATTCGGTTTGTTTCATGGATTTTTCGGGATTAATTTCCTATTTGTGCTTAAGTAAATGTGTATCTCTGAATTTCCAACAGTTTCTTGTATATGATATTTTTAAAATTGACTCTATGTATATTAATTTCCTACTCGATTTGTTTAATTTGCTTGTTCAAGTCATTTAAATGTGTGATTTTCTTCCATAATTTCAACATGAAATCGGCGTTGTTTCGGTTCATTTCAATTTGCAAGTCCAAACTTTATGGTTGGATTTGAGGCAAGTGTTGATTTGTCTCACATTTTTTAAAGAATGTGAGATTGATTAGGTTTATAAGGATGAGTAATGTCATCACATAATCGTTTATTCAAGTATTTTAAATATGTGGCTTTCTCCCCTTGATCTTGTTCTTTCACGCTCCCTAGTTGTAATTTCACCTAGACTCTATAATTTCAACACTATGTGCCACCAAATGCGAATCTTTCTCGTAAATGCTGTTTTTTCAAATAAATTAGGCTTATGAATGCGTGATGAATATATGCAGGTATGTGATGAACTTGAAGAATTAATGGAAGAAGGTGGGAACATTGTGGATCACGAGGATTGTCACTTCTTCCCTGAACATTGGTTTGATCTTGTTGTTGTACTTCAAACAGACAATGCTATATTGCATGATCGCTTAACTAAGAGGCAGGTTCATTTGTTATCGTTTTTTAACTGTCTAATTTAATTTAATTTATTTACTGGGGTTGTTTTTGTGAACAGGGGTGACACAGGTAAGAAGCTTTCATATAATATTGAATGTGAAACCCTTGAGATTCAACTTAAGGAGGCAAAACACAGTTACCCTGAAGAATTGATAGTTGCATATACAAGTGATTCGGTACAAGATATACATACAAATGTTGCTGATTTAACAGAGTGGGTTAATAATTGGAGTATCTTACAAACAATACCGCTGGCTATATGAGTTGGCTGCTATTTTTTTATCATTCATATGAATTTTAGTAAATAAATTCAAGGTGCAATATACAATCATATTAACTGTTTTTTGCATGGTGAGCTATGTTTTTAAATCTGTCATTTTTATTGAACCCGAACATGTGTGGTATGTTAAGAATTGGTTCGAAAGGGTTTAAACTGTTAAAATATTTAATTATATTATAATTATCTTAAGATAAATATTGTTATGTTATTCTATGAAGTGAATATAAGATATAATTTTATTAATATATAAAAAATAAAATAAATTTATAAAAAAATTGTTACAAATTATTTAATATATTATGAATATTCATAAAAAATTTAAATTGAAATATATTGAAAAAAATATAATAAAATTATAAGTTTTCAAATTTTCAACTGTGGTACTGGTTTTTTCGTCAAAATGGTCATGTTAAATGATTTTTCGGAACTATTCCGGACTAGGTAATTTAGGCTTATTGTAATCCCATTTGTGGTTTCAACTTTCAAGATGCAGCAAAAATTATACTGGGCCCGGCCCAATAATTCCTTCCTAAAGGCTTTCCCTTCGCCGACCTGCAAAAAGGGAAAATAACGACTCAACAGCCGTAAAATCGTCGTAGTTGCCGATTCTAATTGAATCGGAACCCGTAAACGACGATCGGAGCAGAGTTTCGCTTGAGATGCGGGATTTCCTCGGCGGTGGGCTCATTAATGATGATTACACAGTAATTCGATGAAAGAACCACTAAACGACGATCGGAGCTAAGTTTCGCCGGAGATACGTGTCACAACCCCTCATCGCCATCAATTAACTATTTCTCCCACTGCAGGTACGGAAGCATCGCTGGCCCTTTATGAAGATGAAGATGAAGATAGAAGAAATTAATCTTCAGGAACTCTCGGTTGATCCACAGACTACATCCTTTTGTCCAAATAGGTCCAATAGGTCCTTATTAGCTACTAGGCCCAATAGGCCCTTTCTAGATCTTTTGAACGTTGTAAAACTGACAACTTCCCAGTACTTTTGAACCGTTGGAAACTCAGTATAAGAGTTATCCAAGTCTGTAAACAACTTATCTTGAATTTGAATGAAAATCTTCTTCCTCAATCCTATCTTCTTCTCAATCTTCCTTCCCAATTCCCCCTCGGCGATCTAGGATCGTCACAACTGGTATCAGAGCTCTTCGATCCATCAAAACTGGGTCCTAAAAAGAAGGGTAAGACCAAGGCTAAGATCGATACACAATTAGCCATGGAACATGAAACCTTCACTCAGAGACAGCCAAGCCAACACAGTGATGAATTTGCTGAGGTAGATTATCAGACGCAAATTCAACAACTATTCTCATCACAACTCGACTTCCGCGACGCATTTCAACACCAGATTTCAGATTTAGATCAACGCTTAGAAAAGAATATCAAGGAGATCAATGATACTGTCCAGGCTCAATTCACAAACATATCACAAATGCTGAAGGTCCTCACACAAGACAAACCTATCCTTGGTAACACCTCCTCCCCCCTTGCACCACGATCACTTCCAGTTACACCACCAACCTTCAACATGCCACCACCATCCCACTTTCCACACCAGACAACACGCCCATTCCAACCATATTCCCATCCAATCCACATAAATATGCCCAAAATCGACCTCCCTCAGTTTGATGGAACCGACCCTCGTAGCTGGCTACGCCGAATAACCCAATATTTCTATGTTCAGAGCCATATTCCCAAAACTCAGTGGTTAGACTTTGCAACCGTGTCCTTTGTGGGAAGGGCCGATAAATGGCTTCACGGGTATCGTACCACCACCACTTCCCCAACCTGGGATGACTTTGTGTCGGAGTTATTGCTACGCTTTGATATCCTTGACCCTGAACGGATTCTAGGGGACTTTCTAAAAATCAGACAAGAAGGCTCGCTATCTGATTACCTGGAGCGTTTTGAAGAAATGCGTTCCCATGTGGCTTCTCTTCATCCAACCCTTCCTTCATCCTACTTTTTGTCCATATTAGTTAGTGGCCTCAAGGATAACTTACGAACAGTGGTATCTCATGCTAACCTGAGAACAGAATCGGAAGTTAAAAACCTTGCTAGACGCAAGGAAGAAGAGTTTTCAGCACTCCGGCTAGCAATAAAGGAACAGCCCACCGTGCCCACCAAACCATTAAATCCTAACCCCTCGTGGAGACCACCACCTCGGTTCCAAAGGAACCTCATTCCTGATGATCTAATGCGAGAAAGATTAGACAAAAAACTTTGCGTGAAATGTGGTCTCCCTTACTCTAAGGAACACCGTTGTCCTCACAAGCAACTTTATTTACTTACGGGAGAAGATGAAGAAGAGACTCAATACCTACCACCGTCAACGACAAACGATACCCCTCCACCAGAACCTCTGGAAATTACCGACGAGGTTATCTCGCTACATACCATTTCAGGGGAATCTATGGAGAACCATCTCCGCATCATTGGACGTTATATGAATAAGGACATACATATTCTCATTGACACCGGGAGTACGAGCAGTTTTCTCGNTAACAGAACTCCAGAAATGCACTTCGATCGACAATTAGCCAAAAATAACAATGAGATAATACCGGAAGAACCCGTAAAATAATTCCTCGCTTCTAGTTACCGAATGCTCAGCCAAAAACGCCGCCACAACTTGCCGGCACGTTCCTCGGGTGCCAAATTACGAAAATACCCTTGGCCCCGTCCGGGTCCGAATATGTCCAAAAATGCTAGAAACGTTGATCGAAAGCTCGTAAGAAAGCCCGGAATGTCCAAATTACAAAAATACCCTCGAAACAATGAAGTGACGTAGATTCACGAGAACATCGAGAATACCACCTAACCACGTCAGACGAGCTCCCGGGATGTCATAATACCGAAAATACTCCCGGGTAATATCACACATATTTTCCACGCATATTCAAATCAAGTTTTTGACTCCTCATCTATAACTTGTGTTAGGCATTTTAATCTTTATTTTCTCTACTAACCTTTGCAATATCACAATCGACATGTCGCCCTAAATCAAATTATATTATGTTTATAAAGAAATGAGACATTACAATATATGGCATAATACATACCAAAATGTGATGTAGAATTTATTTCCTTTCTTAAATAGTGGAAGATATGGGCTCCACCACCTTCTCAAATTGATTTCATCAATATATTATTGTGACATGTGAATTATTTTAATATTCAAAGACATTTATATTTGTTAGTTTGTGTAATTAATGTAAATTATAAGTCATTGATTATTGGGAACAAGCAAAAAAGGTCCACAAGTTTGGGTTATTTGACTAAATTGATTTTTAAAGTTTTGTAATTTTGACAATTAGAATCCCAAAATTTGACGACATCAAAACATCCCTTAGACTAACTCCAGCGTTGGGCGCCCAGTCTGACTGGGCGCCCAATTTCCGTAAAATAAATGACCGGATAACATTGTTAAAATCCACGTCAGTTTTTTTTTCCGCGTACGTGTCTCTCCCGAGGAGAGATATTGTCCACTCTCTTTCCTCACACTAACACAAATTAGGTTACGAAACAAACATTTTTTCTTCTACGCAGTTTCTTCGACTCTCGGTATCTTCTCCATTCTTCCTTCATTTTTGCAGTTTGTTTTGTTTACGTTTTCATTTTTTCAGTTTCAGTTTTGAATTCAACCTTTTTCATTCGTGGGTGTACTTTAAATTTGTTATATTTTTGTTTGTTTTACTCTTCTGCAACGGGATCCTTTGTTTCCTAAATTATAAAATACTATTTGAGAGTTTACAGCCTCTATTCTTGGAAGAGAAGTTTACTCAACACCCACTGCTATCTCAGAAACTTCATTATTCATATTTTTTTGTCTTCATTACACTGGAAATGTGTCATTTTTAGAGTAAATTGTAACATTATTCAAGTTTAATCAAAAAACGAAATCCTTTAATCAGGCCCTGAAGTAGTTAATTTGCATTGTATAAACTTACAGTCCCTACACTCTTGATTTTATAAAAATTATTAAGTGAAATGAACATTGTGAATTAGTCTGCATAAATTTAGTTGAATCTTAAGAACAATAGAAATAAGGAAATTCTCTATTTTTTGGGCTACTTTGAATGGCTTGTACAAAGTTTTTGATTTAGAGATGCAATGGAAATCAAATGGGAGATTCGATTAGTTAATCGTATTTTTATTGTTTTATTTAATCGTTTCTTTTTGCGCTACTTTGAATGACTTGTATGTTTCTTTATTTAATCGTTTTATTATATTTTATATTGCTTGTAGTGTGTTTAAATTGTTTTATTTATTCATTGGTTCGATATGGACAAATGAGATATTGATAATAGTTATAACTAAAGTATTTCATTGATAGTTTCATGGCTACTTCTCAAAGATGGACTGAAGAAGAAGTCGAGATCTTATGTTCTGCTTGGTTGAATACATCTGTTGACCCGGTGACAGGAAATTCGCAGAGAATGGAGTCATTCTGGAAAGCTATCACATCTTATTATTGCGAAGCAGTTACATCGGGGGGAAAAACATCAAGAATTCGTGATAGTGAGGCATTGCGAAAGAAATGGCGTGTGCTTAGCAAGGATGTTCAAATGTTTTGCGGAAAATATGATAGAATAGCTCGTACTCATCCTAGTGGTTACAATAATTATGACTATGTCGATAAGGCCTTGGAAGTTTATCACTCGGAGGTTGGAAAAACATTTACTTATTTAAAAGCTTGGAAGGTATTGCGTGATCAACCGAAGTGGAGGACGGTATACATATTTCTACACATGTCGTTTTTTATTGTTTATATTGTTTGACATGATATTATTAGTTACCTTCATATAGGTAATTGATAGTGGGATTTCGAAATCCGTAAGGGGGGCACAAATGACAGATGATGTGGGAATTAGATCATCTATACAATCTTCGCGTATGCCTTCTGAAACAGAGTCAACCCCAGATGTTGAGCAACGTCCAACTGGAAGAGATAAAGCCAAACGACAACGAAATACGGGAAGTACATGTACTCCAATGTCAAACGAAAAGAAAGAAATGCTATTGTCCTATGAAAAAAGGTTAGCGGAACATTCTACCCAATTGATTAGACACAATGAGTTATTTGCTGAACACAATATAATTTCTTCCACTCGTGAAATGAGGAAATTACTTGAGGTGGATACAAACAAGCTAAATGAGATGCAATTGCGGTTCTACAATGAAACATTCTCTCGACTTGTCTCAACTTGGAATAACATACCCAGCTCTTCAACCGATCAACCAACTGTAAACTTGAGTGACGATGATCGTTGACTTGTTATTTTAATTTAGATTGTTAGTTTATGTCTTGGATAAGTTTATTTCAGATTATTACTTTATGTTAGCTTGATTCAATTATCTAGCAAACTTGATATTTTATGTTATCTTTCAATTATCCAACAAGCTTGATGCTTTACGTTACATTATGTTAGCTTGATTCAATTATCCATCAAGCT
>RWGZ01001247.1:32356-63801 GCA_009725065.1 Utricularia reniformis | reverse complement strand
AACATTAAGATGAATGACACCACTTCAAGTTGAGTCCAACTCATAAGATTAGTCTAGCAACATTAATTTAAGATTAAAGTACAACAATGAATGAATCCTAATAATAAAAATGAAATATGAGGTCTAGTTTTGCATAAAAACATTAACTTTCTAATCAAAGACATGTAAACAAAAACATCAACCACAGGAGCATCACAATGTTCCCAATCTTAGTGATATGGAATCATCGGTGTTGCACTCCACTACAATTTTCGAAGCCATGATTTTTCAGAATGTCAACATCATATTTCATTTGAAACATAATGGAGTTGTTTGGTTTAGCTTTTCAAAGTTACGGTAAGGTGTGGTGACCGTAGAGTGCGTTGAGATGACAGTGATAATTATGATCGAATTTTAAAAAACTGTTAACAAAAACTGGAGTGATTTTAATAAAATGGAGGCCCGATCGAAAGAACGGAGGACCGTACCCGAACCAGCTGTGACAGCGTCCCTAAGACCGATCATGTACTTAGTGAATTTTACGGTTAGTTTAAAAGTTTGAAAATTATAACGGCTATGGGCAAAAGCGTATTTTGAGATTTAAAAATGGCATGCGCCCTTCCGTATTCCACAGAGGGAGCAGATCGTCAGATTGTGGCCGCCTTCAGTAGTATACTTGTCAGCCTGTGAATGGCCAGTGAGAGAGTATAAAAATTGGGGTTTAGCCAATGTGCAACCATCGTTGCCATGCAAAAAATTGCCCAACCCTTGCCTTCTCCAACGACATCGTTCTTCTTCTTTGCGACCCTTTTTCTATTCCAAAATCTCATGGTAATAGCTCATGGCACCCCGTAAGGCTAGGTATCCCGTTGTCTATGAGATTGACACCGAAGAACTTCAGGTCGAATTCTCAATTCCATCTCATTATTCCGTCTGGAGGGGGAAGGAAGATATACCATGCTTCCTTCCCGCTGAGATGAACGTCCCTGCTAGCGCTTTGCCAGTTAGCTACGCCTCCCTGAAGTGCGACTTAAGTTTTCCTTTACACCCTTTCGTAGCTGCCGTACTTCGGGAAATCCATTGCCCAACCTACGCTCTCTTTCCGGGTAGCTACGTGTACATAGTAGTGTTTATTTTTATGTTATAAATAGGGCGTAGAACCAACCCTGAAACATTTTTTAACCTGTTTTTGGTCGGGTCACGAAAGGGAAAAAGGCTTCTAGGATGTCGTAGGTTATACTATATAGCGATCCGCACCAAAGAGTGCGTCATAGTCGATAAGGGGGACTCCCTTCATGAATGGGAGTTCTGCTATGTTTAGATAGTTGTCCCAAGAGAGGACTTGCTCAAGGTATCACCATTAATAACACATCTTGACATTAGGAAGAAATCGAAGACCAAATTGCCCTGACTCAGCGGCAAGTTAAGATTAAACAACAAGAGTTGGTATCGGTCCGAGAAGAGTGGGACCGCTTGAATGGAGAGTTACTGAGAGCGGGTACTCAGGTTTTGCTCGTGACTTCTCAGGCGGCAGAGTGGGAAGCAAAGTACAAGGATGCCCAACAAGCTGCCATCTGTGCAGCTACCCGCGTTCTGGAGTTGGAGTGTCAGATACAAGAGCTGTCTGACCAAAGCAACATACTTCTCTTTCGGTCTCAAGAGGAGAAAGATGTCTTGAAAGAAGACTTCGTTAGGAGTAAGGAAGCGACAGAGGGAGCGGTCTGATAAGCGCTTCTTAGCTTCGCTCGGTCCCCACTTTTGTTTGCATTGGCAGCAAACGTTTATGGGTCCAATGTCTTCCAGTATATGGACAATATGAAGGGCTAGGTAATCAAGAAGTTCGGCCTGGATCCTGAAGATTAGAGCTGGGAGTCACTTGATCCCCTAACCAAGCAAGAAAATTTCAAGGAGATCCCAGTTTTAGATGAGCCTTCACTAGAGAAGGATCCCAACTTCCATCTGTTTGACTTAATGGAGAAATCAGTCAACGAGATGGTTGAGGAGAAAGGGAGGAAACTGGACGATCTCAAGGCATGGACGCGGAGAAGTTTGGGGAAACAGATAGAGAGGAAGGACAAGTGAACTAAGTCTTATATCTTAGATCCCCCATATTGTATTTTGTTTTTGATGTAACTCTAACTTGTTTCAATATACTCAGTTTTTCTTCTAAGTGTAATTTCGGGGTTAATATTGAACTTAGACCCTTTGGTCACCTTAACTTAGGTTGGAATTTTGCTAGACTCAATATGTTAGAGAAACTTAAACGCATTAATAGATCACTCTTTATTCCGTCCATGCTAATTATTATAACTTTGGCGGTGGAGCCTCGGTTCATTATGAGTCCAATGGCATGCTTTGTCGAAGCCCAGTTCTAATATAAGTCCCGCGTCAGACTTTGGCCAAGCCCCTGCTCTACATAAGTTCCAAGACATGCTTGTATTTGCGCTTTGACTGTCTCGTTCTGTCCCCGTTACCTCTTCTTATGACGGAATACAAGGATGTAAGGGTCATTTCCGGAGAGTGAACAGCGTCGAAGGGGAGATTTTGTTCGTAGTGGGCTCTGGGAGTTTTGCGATCCATATAAGTACTCAAAGGTCACAACCACTTGGGAGCATCTGACTCGTCAGATGCGGTCACAACCACTTGGGAGCCTTGTGGATGAACCGCTACGGTCACCAGTCTAGACTCGTCCAAAAAATCCAATTCAAGATCGGTTAATCACCTAGACATAAATAATTTGTATTACGTTCATTGTATTTTTTTCATAATTTGAGAAACATTTTATGGTTCAGAATTGTCATTAAATATCAAAGATTTTATAAAAAATATCACCGGAGGTTCATAATATTCCAGGTTCGGGGGATCTCATTTCCATATAATGTTTCCAACTTATAAGCTCCAGCTACAGAGTTTTTCAAGATTCGATAAGGCCCTTCCCAGTTTCTATTTAGTTTCCCAATATTTCTTTGAACTTTTATATTCCTAATAACGAGGTCACCTTCTGAAAATTCTCAGGGTAAGACGCGCTTATTATGGGCCCGCTCCATGGTTCGTTGATAAGAATACATGCCCACCCCTTTTCCTCCGAAGGTTGATCCATCGATCATCCTCATGGTTTAAGAATATAGCTAATTGGGTCATTTCGACTACAAAGTCAGCAAGAACCTGAGCTTTGATCGCCATTCGGGGCACGAAATCCAGATACATGGATCGGATCTTGATTGCCCACTTAGATAATCTCTCGTTCAGATCTGCCTGATTCAGAACTGCCTTCAAAGGGTGATCAATATAGACATAAACCATCCGACCTTCAAAATAATGCCTTAGCTTAGATATGACTTTCTTTAATGCTAGCATGAATTTGTCCAGATTAGTGTTTCTAGTTTCTGCATATACCAAAGAGTGACTTACGTAATAAACATGTATGTGAACATCATCTCTAATGGTAACCAGAGCTGGGTTTACTGCGACTTCAGATATAGCTAGATATAATCCCAAAGGTTCGTTGCTGTTTAGACTCACCATCACAGGGGGAGTGCTCAAATAAGTTTTCAACTCTGAGAAAGTCTTATCACATTCTTCGGTCCAGTCCAGATGACTTGCTTTCCTTAATACTCTGAAGAAATGCAAGGCCCAATCCGTAGATCTGGAAATAAATCTGCTTAGCGCAGCTAAATGACTAGTAAGCCTTTGGAATTCCCTTTTATTTCTTGGAGGTTGCATGTCAATGATGACATGAACTTTCTCATGATTAACCTATATACTTTTCTCAGAAACATAATATCTTAGAAACTTGCCACTTTGAATCCCGAAGCAGTATTTGTTACTATTTAGTTTGAGCTTTTATTTACGGCATACTTCGAAACAACGAGACAAATAAGAAATATGATCTTCATCATTCATAGACTTGACAATTATATCATCAACATACACTTTCATCATATGGCCTATCAAATCTCTAAATATTTTATTTACTAGCCCCTGGTATGTTGCTCCAGCGTTCTTCAAGCCGAAAGGCATGACCACATAACAATAAACACCATCCTCGGTCATGAAGGCTGACTTCTTCTGATCTTTTTTAGCAAGGAAGATCTGATTGTACCCGTAGTAAGCATCCATAGTTCTCATCATAGTGCTGCCAGCAACAGCGTCCACCAATCGATCAATATGTGGCAGGGGCAAGGATCAGATTCGCAGCTCTTGTTCACATTGGTAAAATCGATGCACATTCTCCACTTCCCATCTGTCTTGGAAACCACTATAGGGTTTGCAACCCATTCAATATAGTGGATTTCTATGATGAAACCGGATCGTAGCAGCTTATTCACTTCTGCCCGAATAACTTCAATTTTTTCAGGAGAATAGCGTCTCCTCTTTTGCCGGATAGGCTTAGCTCCGGGCGCAATGTTGATCCGATGTTCACTTTCGGATAGGTCAATCCCCGAGACATCGTCCCGGCTTCAAGCAAATATGTCCACATGGCTTTTCAGCAAGTAGACTAGTTCTTCCTCAAAAGATGGGGCTAGGTGTGCTCGGATGCGAGTAGTCTTGGTTGAATCCCCTTCAACCAAGTTGATCAGTTTGAACCTGATGGGTTCCATAGCTTGCCTCGGGAGAGGCGGCTCTTCTAACAAATCCAATCGGACTCTCTTAACTAGTGTCAAAGTTTGGCACGAACTCATGTAGCACTGTCTTGCTACTTTTTGGTCCCTATTTACATATATAATTCCATGGGCGGATGGGAACTTGAGCATCATATGATAAGTAGAAGGGACCGCCTCAAACTTACTGAGCCCAGTCCGTCTGATGATGGCATTGTAAGCCAAATCAACTTCCACAACGATAAATTCCAGAGTCTCCGTTCGGTCCTTGAGCTGATCTCCCAAAGTAATGGGGAATATGATCTTCCCACACGGAATGCCGCTTCATTGGTCGAATGACCAGAGGGTGATGTTAGCAATAAGGAGATCATGGCCTAGAGCTCCCAACATTTCGGCTACTTCTCGCTTTATCAAGTTGCACGAAGCCCCGGTGTCCACCAAGATCTTGTGGACCCGAGGATTGACAATAATTCTAGTGATGATAAGAGGATCATCACATGGATCAGTAACTCCTTCTCGATCAGCTTCGGTGAAGTTGTCCTTGTAAGAAGTGGACCGCTCCATAGATTCATATTTGACCAGAACCATTGATTTGGAACTCTCTGCGGAGTCTCCACGCGCTGCTCTCTTTCGGTCCCTGACCGATTCATTTATTTTTATTCTATCGGAGATAACATAAATATCTCCGACCACTTCTCTTTCTCTGGGAACTACCTCATTTTGGGGAGGTTGAGTGTCCATTTCAGTTGGAAGAGGAGGGGGATTCTCCTGTCTTCCACATTCGTTCTGCGGGGCTCTACCGCCCTGACCCCACCATCTTCTTCTTCGGCCCTGGCCATGGTTCTCTTGACCGTGCTGGCCTATTTCATTTTCTGGTGGAAGTGACCTTCGGTCCTCCGCTCTATCATAATAGTTTCGGGATTGTCCCCGATTGTCTCTGCCCCGTGGCCTATGACGATTGTCATCTTGATGACCTCTTTGGGGCGATTGAGCTCTCTTGCCCTTAGGATCGTCCTTTTTTGGTTTTTCCATCTTCATCACCGCTACTATCTCCGGCAATAGCGGACACTTCAATGTAGAGTGATAATGATTATGATGTAGATCACAATACACCCGTTTGTCCTCCTTCTTCGTGGGAACATTCTTCTCAGTTACAGTTGCTACATCTCGGGGCTTTTTCTTAGGCTAAGAAACCCTATGATCACCTACGGGCTCAAAATTCCCGTTAGGCTTCCTATAGCTCGGTCTCAACGCTTCATCCACCTTAATATACTTGTTGATTTTCTGAAGAAGTTTTCATTAGGTGAATGGTGGACTCTTTACCAGACTGGCCGAAAAGCCACACGGTCCTAAGACCTGCTGTAAGATATCGATCTTGTCTCTACTCTCCAATTTGATACCCCGGGCGGTTCTGTTAAATTTCTCCATGAAGGATCAGAGACTTATCTTTGCCGGGATATACTTCAGGTTATATAGTTCATGCCTGCTTCGGTGTGGTCTTACATTTGGATCGAACTGGTCAGAGAAAGCCAAAATAAATCCGTCAAACGACTGTATGGATCGGGCCAGCTAGTTCTTGATCCAGGTTCGGGGATCGCCTTGTAATCCTGCCGCAAAGATGCGACACTTGAGTGAGTCAGAGGCCTGAACTGTTCCAATCCTTAATTCAAAGTCCGCGACGTGATCGATAGGATCTCCGTCGCCTCTAAACGTCGGAAACCCTTCTGGGACTACCGCCCAGATCTCCTCAGAAAATGGGAGCATCAAATCTCCCAATGTAGCAGAGACGCCGCCAGATTGCTGGGAGGACGTTTGGGCAGTATGCAGGTTATGCCACCAATAGTCGTCCTTGCTCCACTTGATCGGGGCCTCCATGGCCCTGTTGAATAAACTAGGATTTCACCCAAGATCGGGCTCACAATTCCTTTGCGTAAGCAGGGTCTCCAACTCTTTGGTGAGTTCATCGATACGCTTTTGCATACGTTCCTAATCAGTCCCAGGAACGGGAGTTGGGGCTCTGGTTGGAGGAGGTGGAGTAGATCGATATCTCGGCCTTCTCATGATTACACCGCACCTGATTCGGAGCTACGCGCTTGAGGGTCATTCTCGTACCCTCTATTTGTAATAACAGGGCTGGTAACAGCCGGTGGTTCTGTTCCACTTTTCTCCAACGTAATCTCTAGCACCATCTTCCGGACAACAGCCTCCAGGTCCTACAGAGAGAAAGCAGAGGCTGGAAGGTTGACGGGAAGCACGTCACTATTGTTCTTCGAGTTTTCGGTCGCCATGCCTTTGCTTGTCCTATCCCAGGGAGAAACTTCAAATTGGGATTAGAAAATCGTCCTCAAGGACATCGCCAAACTGTTGTGGTAAAAAACGAGTGAGTATCAACAGTCGTCAGGTTCGTAATACGATGAACTCGGTTTTAATTTGTTTGAAATGGGGAAACGATTGCGAATAAAAGGAAACAAATAGCACATCGATTTTGAGTAGAAAAACCCCTGAACAAGGGGAAAAAACCATCAGACTAAGAGTCGAAATAGCTCTTAACCGATATATTAATGAAATAATTCATGTTACAAACAATGTGGACTTATGAAGATGACTAAGGTAAAAAGAGAAAGCGTGATGGGGAAACCAACAACGTATAAGCTGATTCGCGCATCCAAAAGGTCCTTCTTAGTTTGCCATCGAGCCCTGCATTTATAGAAGAGAACGCTTGGGGATCACGCCATGTAACTGCCTCTGACAAGATTGTTTTCCCATGGCAGAAAACGTGGATGAACCGAAAGTGCAGACTGCGTGATTGGGCTCGAAGCGTGGAAAGCATGACAAAGCCCGAAGCACAAGACACGTTGGCTGTAACCTATTGGATCGGTCCCCAAAGTGATGGATAACGTACAATGCTATCCTTCGGTCCTAGCTATTGATTAATGGGCTCAGCCTAAGTGGGCCTTCGGGTTCAGCTATCCTTGTTGGGTTGAATCTATATTGAAAGTTTAATCTTGGGCCTTTAGGTTCGACTTTCATCACTTGGGCCAGCCTAGAATGGTTTGGGCCTCGTTCAGTTCGGGATACCGGGTTCCGAAGTTCTCATCACATAGTTTTTTTAGAAATGTTAAGGGTAAAAATTTTCTAGGTATATTAAAACATAGAAGTTGAGTTAGAAAGATTTCCTTCAATAAATTTCAATTAAAAAAAACTCATATCTAATTGAAGGATATTTCAATTAGAAATAGTAGTGCAAGCAACACTAGAATAGTTTCAAATCTAAAATACTAAAAAAATGGTAAAATAATCATTACATTCATGTTAATCGTAACCTTTGACAAACAATCTTACCTTGTGCTTATTAAGTCAACCATCTATATTTAATTTGACTCAAAAAGTACAAATAAGGCCAATTATATGTCCATCGGTAGGAGCATATGCAACCACCCAAGTATAGTGCTTGTTTATCATTCGTAACTATTCCTCCATTACTGCCTTCCTACAAGGGAAGTTAATGCTTCAAATATTGTTTTATGTTCACTTTCTATGCTTAAATTACATTTAACATACACATCAACTAGGCATGTTCCTATAACTTAAATGTTCTTCATAATCAGAAACATCATTTAATAAAGGGTTAGAGATTTAGGGAACATTAACATATACCATCAGATCATCTAAATCAAACTCGATAGGCTGAATAATTGTTTTCAGAGCATTCTTTTCAAAGTCCTAAATAGTATGTTCATTAATTTTTTGACTTCAAAAAATAACTACTTGTCTATTTTTAGGATTTTAAATATGATAACCTTTAACATATTTACTATAAACAACTAAAACACCAATAAATGCTCTTTTATGAAACTTGTTTTGCAAAGGTGCATCAATATAATAATAGCACACTACTATACACCATTACAAATTTTAAATTTGGTTTTATGTCAAACAATTTTCCAAATGAGGTTTCAAAATCAATGACTTGCAATAGACAAGTCATTGAATAATTTTTTTTCATGCAATAAACAACGAGTCATATTCAAAATAAATTTTTTCTCATTTTTGACACACTATTTTGCTAAGGATTATAAGGTAATTTGAGATGATGAATAATCCTACATTCTTTTATCAAAAAATTCAAATGCATCTGAAGTATATTCATTACCATTTTGAGACCTTAAAGTTTAATAAAACAAGTAATTTGAGTTTCAAGCAATACTTAGAATATTTTGAACCGTAGAAAAACTTCAAATTTTGGTANAAGCAGCACTTGTGCATCAGTGGTTTCATCTCTTCCTTTCAACCTACTTTCGTAGGCTTGTAATGAACCACTCAATTCATCAACGGTCATTTCAGACGTATCATTTGCCTCTTCAATCGCTACCGCAACATGATCAAATTTAGCATCGAGAGATCTCAGAATTTTCTCTACAATGCGAGATGAATCAACCTTTTCACCAAGTCTTTGCATCTGGTTCGTAATCTCTTGCACTCTTATCACATAATCTGCAATTGATTCACCAGATTTCTGTTTCAAGAGCTCAAACTCTCCTCTTAGAGTCTGCAGCCTTACCTTTTTTACCTTCTCTACTCCTTGCAGAGAAGCTTTAAGCATGTCCCATGCTTCTTTAGCATTTTGTGCCGTAGCAACCTTTTCAAACATTTTCTCATCACATGCTTGAAATATTAAGGACAATGCTTTCTTATCCTTTTTCTGTCCAGCAGCGTCGGTGTTTGCAGGTGTAGTCGTAATACAATTCTCAATCTCATGTGCACCAAATATGGCCATCATTCGAATGCTCCAGTTTTCGTAGTTTTCTTTCGTCAACGGTGGAATTGTAAGCCCTCCATTACTGCTTGAAGCCATCGCTCCGATACCACTTTGTTAGAGTTTTTTTGCAGCAGAATAATGTTATTCTTGTTCTTTGTTGAATTACAAGAACGAAAAGATGGGAGCAAACTTTTAGGGGAATATTTTTGTTTATTCATAACTGCAACATACTTATACATTCCTAAAGGACACACCTTTTCAAATACGTAACCACCTACACGACTTATCCATTCATAACCACCTAAACATTATCCAATTATTTATCTAATAAAACACACAAGCAGTTTGACTAATAAGTCAAGTTTATCAAATAGATGATCGAGTTAGTAGTGCACGTGCCCTGCTTCTCCATCTTGCTCCTCACTCAACCTAAGCCTCCATTGCCGAATCCGAGCTCAAACAGGAATCCGGACCAGAAGAAAAAGAGGAAGAAGAAAGAAAGAGAAAAATGAATACTGCCCACAAAAACACTTCTATTTATAGCATGGTTGCATAACTCACTTACCATACTCTCAGGTAATTTGGTTTCCCACAATACCCTTTTAACCAAATAATTTAATTGTAAAAGTGTTACCCTTTCCTAATAAATGAATACTTTGTACAATTATTACCAGTACTATATACTAAAACTCGCCACCATCAGTGATTTTGGTAATCAGGGAATCCAAGTTGTTGACGTCTGTCTACAAGGACGATCCAATTTAGGTAGTGTTAGAAACAAGCATTTGTCACTTTGTACATTCGATTGCGTCCATTTTTCATATTAAACACAAAATTACATCATTAATTAATAGTAAAACCATAGCACGAAAAATCGATGGTTTGTATGAAGCCAAAATAGGGGTAGTGGTTCAGAGTTGTGCTGGATGAAGGGGAACCATGTGATGGAAGAGATGGGGACCGGGACCCGGGCCCCTTTGATTTTGAGAACTGCTTGCGTTCCCTTCTACTTGTTTACTCGTACATGATCATAATGACTGACTGCGCCTAATGTTAAGACAATAAGTATGAATGTGTAGTCATACATCGTGGGTACTTGATGTCGATAAAACCCTAAATCTGGATCTCATCTCCATTTTGTTATTAGTTTCATGGAGTACCTATGGTTTTTAAACATGAATCTATAGTTTGAATGATCAGTCTGATTGAAGGTTTGAAAACTGGGAATTTTGCGGCGCTGCAACATTTTAAAAATTAAAACACAGTGAAAATGTCAAAGAATGTAAGCAGTTCATTTATTGGAATAGGCCTACAAATCTACAGTCGCTTTTCAAAGATCACATTGTGCAAATTATTGGGATTTGAAGGTTGGAAATACGAAGTCCAACTCCCAGAATCTTAGGAACACATAACTTTACCTGACGTCGAGGCAGTCATTAGGACGGCTGTCTTCACCTCTTTCGCTCAGTCAAGGGTGATGGTAACCCGTGCACTTCTGAAATTAGAAAAGAAGAGAATCAGAAAGCCATCCGCACAACCGAACGAAAGTACTCATGTGTTTCTCACACGATAATTCCTTGAAGAAGGACATTAAATATATAGAAGGTCTCAGGGGCAAAATAGTAATTTACACTATTATAACATAATGCTGAATTAGAGTCTCTATTCTATTAAACCTAATCTAATCAAAATAACATAGTAAGAGGTGGGACCGGCCCGTAAACATTCAAGTCTCCTTTTTGTCCATTAAGGTCCAGAAACTCGGGCTTTTGAGTTATAATGAATGTAGGCCTAGAACGCATTCAAGATGGTCAGACATACGAGATGGATCTCGTTAGATCCATCATTTCTCCCACTTGGCCAATGGATTGCACATTCATGCGAAGAGCTCTGTTAATCAGTAGCACTGAACTGAACTGGGGCCAAGGACTATTAGATCAGCTAAATAGCTCGTTCCCCAATTACGCATCCAATACTACCAACAATAATAGCCATATAACTCCATTACATGATGACAATACGAAGGTCATCATGGTGGTCCTCAGAAGGTTTGTTTTCGAAGGCTTGCACAGAATACGCGTAATTGCAAGCAAAAAACAGTTTATTAACGAAGTTATCCAAAACATAATGGATGAATAAAACATAAGTGATCAAGAGTATACAAAAGACGAAGGATCCAAGCAAGGAAGGAGTCCCATAATATGCACGTGCAGTGTAAACAGACTAGGACTCAGGGCTTTCGTAAGTGGACCAGCCATCATAGCATGAGTACTAAGGTGCTCTAACGTAATGTGTTCTTTCTGAACTCTTTCTTTTAGAACAAGATATTTCAGGTCGATAGACTTTTTTGCACTAAGTGACTTATTGTTCCGAGAGAAGAACAGTGCAGCCTGATTATCACAGAAGATCTTTAGAGGTTTTGAAATTGAGCTCACAAGATTAAACCCCATAAGAAAATTTTTAATCCACAAGGCATGACAGGAAGCCTCATGGCAGGCTACAAATTCTGCTTCCATAGTGGATGAAACAGTAAGTGATTGTTTTGTGCTGTTCTAAGTAATCGGAGTGCCACACATCATAAACAAATATTAAGTGGTGGATTTCCATGTGTCTACGCACCCCATGAATTCAGCGTCAGTGTAGCCCACAACTTCAAGTGAGTCTGAATACTTATAAACAAGCATGTAATCTTTAGTCCCCTGTAAGTATCGTTGAACTTTCTTTGCACATTTCCAATGAGCCATACCAGGGTTAATCTGATGACGACCCAACATGCCGACAGAAAACGTTATATCAGGACGCGTACAAGTCTGAGCATACATAAGGCTTCCAACGGCAGAAGCATATGGAATAGATTCCATCTCAGATAGCGCTTAGGAAGTTTGAGGACACTGGTGAAGGCTGTACTTTTCACCCTTATAGATTGGTGCAGCTGCGGAAGCACAATTCTCCATGTTGAATTGCTTTAGTATTTTATCTATATAGCCTTTCTGACGCAATCCCAGCATACTACGAGATCTATCTCGGTAAATCTAAATGCCTAGAATGCAAGAGGCAACACCGAGATCTTTCATGTCAAATATGATGGATAGAAGTGATTTGGTCTCATGCAAGATGCTCAAATCATTGCAGGCTAATAAAATATCATTAACATACAGAAGGAGAATGACGAATTTGCTTCCGCAAACTTTCATGAAGACACATTAATCTACAAGATTTTCGGTGAAACCAGACTCAGTAATTACTTCCACAAACTTTAGATATCATTGTTGAGAAGCCTGCTTGAGACGATAAATTGAGTTTTTCAGGAGATAAACCTTATTTTCCTCACACTCAGCCATAAAACCTTCTGGCTGAGTCATAAAGACGGTCTCAGGCAAATCACCATTCACAAATGTAGTTTTAACGTCCATCTGGTAAAGCTCTAAATCGTAATGAGCAACCAAAGCCATGATTATTTGTAAGGAATCTTTTGTTGACATAGGAGAGAAAGTGTCGGTATAATCAATATCCTTTTTCTGAGTGAATACCTTAGCAACCAACCGGGCTTTGTATCGTTTGATATTGCCATTAGAATCCAGTTTGGTTCGAAAGACCCATTTACATCCAACTAGTCTACATCCCTACTGCAAATCAACAAGGTCCCAGACTCCATTTTTCATCAAGGAGTTAAACTCATCCTTCACGCCAACAAGCCATTGAGCTGATTTGGTACTATTAACGGCTGCTAAATACGTCAGGGGATCACTGTCATCATAAGGATGGCAAAATCAGAAAAAATCCAAAGGGTGAAGAATTTCTTCCCGAATGAGACGGTTCATTCTGTCTCGAGATATGTGGCCTAAACGTTCATGCCACAATCTTGAAGAATTCTCAACCGGTGATTTCGTAACATTAGTCTATAATACAAGTGCTTCTTGCTTAGATTCAACGATATTAGGTGAGGAGGATCGTAAATGTAATTTATAGAGACAATTCTCTAAAACACCAATGCCAACATTAGTATAACGTAGGGAAATAATGACTTGTCCATTTCCAAAACAAAACACAAAACCTTCAGCGTTAAGAAGCGAGAAATGGATACAATATTTCTAGTGATACTGGGAACATTAGCAGTATCATATAAATGCAAAATGAAACCACTCTCTATAACTAAGTAGAGAGTTCCAAGAGCTTCAACCGCATCACTACTTCCATTTCCTACTAACACACTACGATGGACTTTACTTAGCTTCCTCACGTCGCGGAATCCCTGCAAAGAAATAGCAATATGTATAGAAGCACCAGTATCAAGCCACCAGTATCAGAGGAAACATCCATTAGTTGATCACGATAATAGACATAGTCTGATATATTTCTTTTCTTCTTAAACCATTTCTGAAACTTTGGGTAGTCTTTTTGAAAATGTCCCGTTTGTCAAAATCGACACTTAAGGGGGACGATGAGCTTTGGTGCCAGAAGAAGTTACCACGTCAGAAGCTTTATCAAATTTAGGTTTCTTTTTAGACTTCTTCTTGCGAAAACCCTCAGAGATAACATTTGCGCACTACACGGAGTCGACAAGGCATTCCTCCTCTTGTTCGCACATATTCATTAGCTCGTTCAAGTTCCATTTCTCCTTCTGTGAATTATAGTTGATCTTAAAAGGATCAAACTTAGAAGGAAGTGAACGAAGTATGACATGAACATGAAACCCTTTGGAGATCGCCATCTCCATGGTCTTCAGCTGTGCAGCCATGTCACTCATTTTTATAATGTGACGCCGAATGCTTTCGTTACCATTATACTTTAGTGTAAACAGCTTCGTCACAAGAGTTGTCGCAAGAACCTTCGAGGATGACTGGAATTGCTCCACAACAGAAGCGAGGAATAGCTTCACATAATCCTTTTCAGGTAAGCTTCCTCGAATATCGGGAGTCATGAAATTCTTGATCATCATAAGGGACAGCTGATTAGAACACTCCCACCGATCATAAGAGGCAAAACATTGTGGTGTATCACCAACGAAAGGCCTCGGTGGCTGATCGACGCGTAAGGCATAGTCCAAATCCATAACACCCAAAACGAGGAGCAATTGTTTTTTTCCACCATCCGAAATTATTGCCCTTCAGTGGTTCAATCGAAGATAGCTGGTTCAAAACAACAACTGACAAAGAAGAGTGTCAAACATGCAAAACAACACAAAAAAAGCAGTCATTAGTAATCTTGATCATAAAATGAAGTGCACACGTAAGTCGGAAGAAAACATAAGCTTCCGTATGAGAATAGAGAAAATCATAAGGCTTTAACAAAAACTATTTTCATATAATAACATAAGCTAAATGAATCACCGTTGGGCAGAATCATTTCCTACTACTCAATAAACCAAGAAATTAATGAATTTCCGTTAGACCAAACATCAACTCTCAATTTAAGGAATATACGTAAATGTTGGTTCGAATTCTTATTCTTAATTCAAACAATCTTCCGTTAGGCCGATTGCTAAATCAACAAATAAGACCAACAGAAATGTTATCAATATCAAAACAGAAGTGATATTGCATAACACAATCAACAGCCAACCTGGATGTCAAACAGAATACCCATAACGCCAAGAGATCACATGTATATTTTGAAAAACAAAATCTGGGCTTTGGAATGGACTCAACCAAAACGTAACTGGGCTTTCCGAATGGGCCATAGCATAGATNATTCATTCAACAATGTATCTCTAACCGTTCTAGCTTTCAAATCATCATCATTTTGATAAGAATTCTATTCTTCATCAATTACCATGGATCTCAAAAAACATCCAATTTTTTTAAATCTTTTCATCATGATAATGGCCGATTCAAAACTAGTATCAACAATATGAAGCATTCTCAATTTCGAAAATGTTTTGAAAATTGCTAACCTCAAAGAATGATTTGTGATGAAGTTCCTTACCATGACAATGGAACTAACTACCGTACTTATCCAGTTACATCTCTTATATGTAATCACATTTTGCTCATTGTTTTTTGGGGAACATATATACTTAACCGCAAGATTCACTGTATATACAACACATGGCTCCAAAAAATCTACATTAAAAATGATGATGAATTGTTTCATCATCATTTTAATCTACATATTTTCCTATCAAATATATTAATGAATTCAATATATATATACTAAATACCCGTGGATATCTTCTATCATTGTTTCAGCCAATTTACATGCACTAGCATTATCAATTATAATTTGAACTACATTTTTTACTCCAACTTTTACAATAACATCATCCATAAGTTTCTAAATGAATACTACATTTTTTATTTTACCTTCACAATTCAACGCTTCCAAAAATATTGGTAAATCATCATTCATTTTCATAAAATTAATAAGAGTTCTTCTTTGAGGATCTGACCATCCATCCGACACAATGCTAACACATTTAAAACTCCAATAACTCTTTATCTTTTCCATTCTTTTTTCAATTCTTGACATTTCATTTTTTAAAAGAGTTGTTCGAAGAACATTATAAAATGGAGGAGTGTAACCTATAAAAAATAATGAAAAATAAGCATTTATATTGTTAATTAAAGAGAAAATCCAAATATTTTACATACAACTTTACATGCCACAGTCAACAATGCAAATATTTTTTTGTAATACAGAGTTTGTGCAAGATTAAATGATATACCTCCACAGTAAAACATCCTTGCAATCTCTGCATCAAGTTCATCTTTGAAATTTTTTTTGAACATATCACCTAAATATAATTGTCAATGTCCACATAATTTTCTTTTTTTGGTAGTATCTACTTCATTATTATTAGATTCAAAGCAATAATGAAGGCATTAATGAGCATTTATTACTAGCAATCTAAAAACAATATCACATCAGTTTGCATCAAATATAATATTATATACAAAGAAGAGATAAAGAATTGTACCGCGATTTTAGAATCTCCATGGCAAATGGCCTATTCTTCTCGATCGGACTAGGCTGGAAGGAGGCGACTGGAGGTGGAATGGAACTTAGGGATGAGAAAATTGTGTTTCACGGTTTTATTTTTAGGGCAAAAAAGATTCAATATAAAATTAATATTAACCCGCGTCATGTACGCGTCGTATGTGGGCGGTGCGTCCGGCC
Organism: Utricularia reniformis; assembly: GCA_009725065.1. Lineage (NCBI taxonomy): Eukaryota > Viridiplantae > Streptophyta > Magnoliopsida > Lamiales > Lentibulariaceae > Utricularia > Utricularia reniformis. The sequence goes on along the minus strand of RWGZ01001247.1, from coordinate 47,346 downwards.
GCGTCCAATCCGAGCACTCCTTCTCTGTTCACGAGTCGGGACATTATAGGATATACACGTTCTCGCAGTTTATAGTTTTGATATTTTAGATTCATAATGTTTAAAATCATGATAATTGTGATTTCGAATGTATGATGAGGGCAAAATATGTCCCCATATTTTATAATTTTTTCTCAAAAGAAGTACCCAAAATTTAATATATGTGATATAATTCGTCTCCAACGTTTTTCAATTTTGACAATTGTTTTTACAAACTAAAAAACATAAAATATTGGTTCTTAAAATTTCTTAATTTTTGCAAATTTAGTCAATAACGATATTTTAATTGTATTAATAGTGCATAAGTATCATATTGGCTAATTTAGTCTCTAGAATTTACATTTTGACGGTTGTAGTTACCAAAGTGTACTTAATTTGACATTTTTAATAACGGTTTAAAAATACTTCGTCACATATTATTATCTTTGACGAATTCGATTGTTGCGCTATAATGGAAGACAATGCGAGGGGGGCTGACTTTGATTTTTTAAGTAATAGTGTTATACAATCAAATATTTTACATACAAAAATTTAAATTAAGTATTACTCAAATCAATATCAACCAGTTTAATCAAATTATTGTTTTGTGTCTATTTCAAATACGTGGATTATATTTTTATTCTCTTTTCTTTAGGTTATACCAAATGTGTTTATTGTAATTTCAAATATATGTGTTATAGGGAATTTTGGGTTGATATGAAAATATGTCAAATTAAAATAGTCGGATATAAACTACAATCACACTCGATTGTCCTTGATTTCGTAAAAAATCTTCATATTGTACGAGGAGTAACATGCCTAGCATGTGTAAGTGAAAAAATATATACAATTACAGGATCCCCGATAGGATACGTAATCGATTGAATATCAGGTGATACTCCTGTTCAAAGATGAGTCAATCTAGAAACATCGACAATCATGTGAGTTAATGATTCATCCCCACACTGACATTAGAATGAGTTTGCATTTGCTTTGGGTACTGATTCTTCACCAAATATAATCTTCAACGTTGTCTGTGTTAAATATATATTTATGGTGTCACATATATTCAATATTAAAGGTAAAATTTACAAAATTGTGCAGAAACCAAACACGATAATACAAACCATGAGATTATTGGCTCAACAATAAGTCAATAAATGAGGATGGTTCACCCTATGAGTATTCACCATAGGTGTCCATGAAAAAACGTAAAAAACAATTAGCTCATTTGTATACGAATTCGGAATATGAATAAATGTAGACAATTGAAGATTCACAAGAAACATAATTAGATGATAACAAAATTATATATATTAAAGACACAACACAATAAGCTATGTATGAAGTATATATAGTTTAACAATTCATAATATTTTAAATATCTTTTTGGATAAAAAATATGTATACACTGTGCTAATTAAATTAATATTTTTAAAAATATATTTTCAACTTTTCTCAAAGTAATGAATTTTAGAATGCAGTCATCAAATTATTCACCCATTTTCACATATCTATTAATTTTAGGACTATTTTTTAGTAATAAGATTTTTTGGATTAATTTTTAGGACTATTCACCCATCAAATTCGGTGATTCAGATTTTGCAAAAGAGACGAACTCGGGGGACAAAATGGGTAATTATTTAAAAATAATAATTTAATAATATAATAAATTAAAATAGAGAATGAACATAAACTTCATTAAAAATTTTTAAAAATAAATATTAAAGAATATTAAATGTAAAAACACTCAAAGTTAAACATCTTCATAGGAAACTGTTAGGTCTGGAGATCGATATTGTTATCGATCGGTTACACTTGGATGATGATCGACAATGTGGTTGATCGGGGCACACATGGAAAACGAGATTTTAGGTATTGGTACCGATCGGTGGAGGACCGAAGTACGCAATACCGAAGGTGACAAAGGGACTGAAGCAATCGGGGGAAGACCGGAGCACGTGATCCGAAGATATGAGATAGAGGCAATCGGTCGAGGACTGAACTGAGATATGGTGGGGCCCACTGGTCTAAGATATAACCAATTATGGAACGAGATATTGAAGGAAACAAGATCATATCAAATTAGTATATATGGACGCATATATATGATTTGATCATGGATAATCATATATGAGATATGATCAAATATTAGGAATATTTTTTAGTTACCTTAATATCTCAACCACCTCATCTATATAAAGGAGTCTTAGGGTTCATTGTCATGTACTTCAATACTCATGTATTCCGAGTTTTCCTCTTCGTGTGTGTGTTGTAATCTTCTCAAGTGATAGTGAATTGGCCATTTCCGCCGGTCACGTGGTTTTTCCATTCAGGGTTTCCACGTTTAATTTCTTGTGTCGTTGTTTTCTCTTTGCTTTAATTCTAATGTTCTACTTAATTTATCGGGTTGCTCGCACACGTGTTTAATCCCCAACAATTGGTGGTGGTTGTGTCTAAGTTGGACAATTGTTTTTCAAATTTATGGTCAATTCAAATAATCGACTTCTTAACATTGCTAACGTGTATTGGGTTGTGATTATGTTTGTCTTTATAGCCGAAAGAAATCTATTTGAATTTTCTTGTTGATTATATTATAATTCGAACAATAAACATTTTTGTGTTCGATGTTTTGTTGTTCAAGTTTTTGTTTGCATATGTTGGTTCGGTTTCATACATGAATATAAAAAATAAAAACTCATTTGTTAATCGAAAAACATTGAAATAGAGCAAAAAATAAGAACATTTCTTTTTTAAAACGTAAATGTCAATAATAACAATCGGATGTTCATCGGATTGAAAATAATATGTTTGAGGTTAAGAGGACCAACAATAAAAAACTTTCCAAAATTTGAGTACTAAATTAGCCATACTAAATATTGAGAACCATAAATGCCACTAATTCCAAATTTGATCTAGTGGGAAGACAGGTTATACTGCACTTTCGTTGTTTTATTTTCTGAAATTGTTTGATATGTAAAAATTCGAGAGGCTGTGGATGCACACTTCTAGCACCATGGTTTTAACATGGATATGGCTAATGAATAGACATGTTTGTAGAGAAAAGAGAATGAAAAGTGTGGGGTTATATAGTCTATACTGTAAGTGTCTCAATATGATATAAGAAAAATGGATTCAAAGAGAAAATGAGTTGGTAGCGTTTTTTGTTTGCCTTGAGGTGAAGTTGGGGGATACGTTGATCTCAAGGACTGTGCTGATGTTTAATCACAGGTCTAGGAGAGGTTATTATATGACATCCTATGCATTTATTTTCTTACTTGTTTAAAACTCATGACTGTTACCCCCCCCAGGTACATCTTCGGAGCGTTAGATCAATGGATAGGCTATAAATAGGAAATAGAAACACTGTAGAATTGAATTTTGAAGTAAAACACCATGCTATGACATTTAATTTAGACATATAAAGTTTGTAAATATTTAACAATGTTGTTGTTTTGAATATTGTGTGAGTTAGTGACTTATGTTATGTTAAATAGACATATTTTGACATATATGTGTTTTATAAGAATTGTTTAGATTGAAATTATCTACGGCAAATGTAATGAAGTTTTGAATGAAATGGATGTAGACTTATGTTTTTCTTAAGAAAGATATGTCATGTCATATTTCAATTATAGAATAAAAATTGGAGTGTGACAATAACAGAGAGGTGTGTAAGAGGTAGGAGAAGTTGAATAAAAGTAGAAATCATCAATAAAAGAGGGTAAGCGCATGATGGAGTGTGAAAATGGGTAGAACAAGTTATATGCTCCTATGTGATACCTTTAAAGTATAAATATTTATAGTAATGTTTCGATTGTGTTTATAGTTAAAGCCTTATATTGTTATCTTTGTTTCTAAGTCTATTTAGTGATGCAAAATGAATTTCATGAGTATATGTAATGAACATTAAGTTATACTATTTGTTTCAAAGTGGCGCTAAGCAGATGCGCCACTATAAAGTTTGAGATGAATTTTCACTCCCGAAAATTGGAGATGAATTTGCACTCCCCAAATATCGAAGATGAATTTGCACTCCCTAAACTTGGAAATGAATTTGCACTTGCCAAAATACATGGTGAATTATTGCATTGAATAGTGTGCAGTCTTAATTCAAGATGAATTGTGTTGTAGAGTCAAAATCCACGGGGAATTTTTGAAGTGAATAGTGTACAGTCTAAAATATAGGGGAATTGTGTTGAAGAATCGAAATACACAAGGAATTATAATAGTGAATAGTGTGATGTTTATAATCTAGGAGAATTGTGTTGAAGAGTTAAGATCCGTGGAGAACTATGCATCCAAGGAAGATCCGTGGTGAATTTTAGCTGTGAATAGTCTTTAGGAGATTTCATCCCGGTTATCGACATCATGCATATTCATCAGCCCATAATCTCATTATATCATTTATTTTTTATCCCAAAAACCATATATTGTAACTTGTTAACTTTGATATAGTGGAACATCCAAGTATAGTTTTTCTCTCCCGAAGACGTAAGCCCACATATTGTGGGTCAAACCTCATAAGTCTTCGTGTTCTAAACATAAAAAATCTGACTTGTCAAATATCCGAAAAAATATTTTTCAATAACATCAAGTTGTTATGTAGTATATGACATGATTTTGTATTGTTCATAAACCTTATGATTGTATAGTATGCGTCCGTCAATTTAAATATTTATTTGAATTATAATTAATTTGATTATAAATAGAAAAATAAACCTAATAAATATGGTCTTGTAATCATTATTTTTTGGAGTGAGACATCATGTTTTTTCTATATTTTAATTTTATTATAAAGGCATAAAAAATGGTATTTTAGAAAAGGTTATATGAAACTCTTGGTGGCTAGAAATTGGATTAGGAGAAGTTAAACAGTAGTAAAAATTCGAATCAATTTATTGGATTTTTTCTTATGGTATTCAATTTTGTTGCAGGTCTAGAAAGATGAGTTCTAGTAACCCAAGAGGAGAGGAAGACCTAGAGGGAATATAAATGAGAGAATAGGATCTACTAGCTCCATATAAACATAAAAAATGAGAAATTATAGAGAAGAGATGAGAGAAATGATGCATATGATGGCTCATATGGAAACGGTGGCTGGAAATTTAGCACAAGACATATCAGTTGAACAAAATATACAACAACAAAACCAAGTTCAACATCAAACAAGAGAAATGCGTATTAGAGATTACCATGAAGCTTTGATGAGAGTTGGAAGACTATCTCTTTCGAGTGGAGGACCTGAAGAAGCTGAAACTTGGTTAATGAGTATGGAAGAAAAATTTCAACTTGGTTAAGTTCCTTAATATCTGAATAATGTTTGCTGGTTATTGGCTAGAAGAGAATGCAACTTGATAGTGGAAGAGTATAACAACAAGCTTAATCCCTAATAGAGAGTTCGCATGGATGGAGTTTCAAACAATGTTTGGAGCACTACATTTCCAGTAGAGTTGAGGGCAATGAAATATGATAAATTTGATCATTTGTCCCAAGGTGCGTTGACTGCGATGAAATATTTGGAAAGATTTGAGGAACACGGCATGCATGCTCCCAATATTATGGAAATAGAAGAAGAGAAAAAACATAAGCTCTATTCAGGTTTGCAAGGCATGATTAGATTCATGTTGACGTGTCTAAAAAATCATACATTTGCTGAGATGGTAAGCATTACGGTGAAAGTGGAGAGTGAGATTATAATGGAAAGAGAAGCGATAAATAATAAGAGAAAGAACAGTTTCAAAGATGAACCACCTTATAAACAATTTAACAAACTTGGACAACCAAGTGCACAACAAAAAGGAGTTAAACATGGAGGATTTCCTACACGTCTAAAGAGTCCAAGGAGACATCCAGGGGAATGTAGAGTTTGTTAAGTGGTTTGTAATAACTGTGGTAAGATGGGTCATTATGTGAATAATTGTAATAAAAAATGTTAAACTATGGCAAGAATGAAAGGTAAAGCATCAAGCTAAAACTCGTGTATTTGCTCTTACCAAATAACAAGCTTTAGCAGGAGATACTTCATATACTTGTATGATCTTAATTAATAGAATTTCGGCTTCTACATTATTTGATACTAGAGCTACACATTTTTTTGTTTCAAACAATTTGCCTGCTTGATGTTGAAAATGATGAGAGTACAAAATGGAAGATCAGTACACCAGGTGGTAGACAAGTATCTTCTATGAAAACTGTAAGAATTGTGATATAGAAATTAGAAAACATAAATACAATTCAGATTTGTTAGAATTTAAAATGACAAAAATTGATATTATCTTGGGAATTGATTTGTTGCAGAAGTATAGAGTATTGATTAAATGTGGAACGAAGAGCATCATTATATGAGAGTAAGCTCTTTTTGAGATACCAAAGATGGAGAGTTTGGACATCAATGAGGAGATAAAATGTAGTGATATTATGTCGAGGTTACTTTGTAAATTTGATTATAGATTCTACAAAGCTGGACATCTTAANATATCTGTATCACATTCTCGTATCATAGAATAAATAGGCTCAGTAAATGCTAGGACATAATCAATCGCACTCCAAAATAATTCATTCAACAATGTATCTCTAACCGTTCTAGCTTTCAATTCATCATCATTTTGATAAGAATTCTATTCTTCATCAATTACCATGGATCTCAAAAAACATCCAATTTTTTTAAATCTTTTCATCATGATAATGACCGATTCAAAACGAGTATCAACAATATGAAGCATTCTCAATTTCGAAAACGTTTTGAAAATTGCTAACCTCAAAGAATGATTTGTGATGAAGTTCCTTACCATGACAATGGAACTAACTACCGTACTTATCCAGTTACATCTCTCATATGTAATCACATTTTGTTCATTGTTTTTTGGGGAACATATATACTTAACCGCAAGATTCACTGTATATACAACACATGGGCTCCAAAAAATCTGCATTAAAAATGATGATGAATTGTTTCATCATCATTTTAATCTACATATTTTCCTATCAAATATATTAATGAATTCAATATATATATACTAAATACCTGTGGATATCTTCTATCATTGTTTCAGCCAATTTACATGCACTAGCATTATCAATTATAATTTGAACTACATTTTTTACTCCAACTTTTACAATAACATCATCCATAAGTTTTGTAAATGAATACTACATTTTTTATTTTACCTTCACAATTCAACGCTTCCAAAAACATTGGTAAATCATCATTCATTTTCATAAAATTAATAAGAGTTCTTCTTTGAGGATCTGACCATCCATCCGACACAATGCTAACACATTTAAAACTCCAATAACTCTTTATCTTTTCCATTCTTTTTTCAATTCTTGACATTTCATTTTTTAAAAGAGTTGTTCGAAGAACATTATAACAGGGAGGAGTGTAACCTATAAAAAATAATGAAACATAAGCATTTATATTGTTAATTAAACAGAAAATCCAAATATTTTACATACAACTTTACATGCCACAGCCAACAATGCAAATATTTTTTTGTAATACAGAGTTTGTGCAAGATTAAATGATATACCTCCACAGTAAAACATCCTTGCAATCTCTGCATCAAGTTCATCTTTGAAATTTTTTTTGAACATATCATCTAAATATAATTGTCCATGTCCACATACTTTTATTTTTTTGGTAGTATCTACTTCATTATTATTAGATTCAAAGCAATAATGAAGGTATTAATGAGCATTTATTACTAGCAGTCTAAAAACAATATCACATTAGTTTGCATCAAATATAATATTATATACAAAGAAGAGATAAAGAATTGTACCGCGATTTTAGAATCTCCATGGCAAATGGCCTATTCTGCTCGGTCGGACTAGGCAGGAAGGAGGCGACTGGAGGTGGAATGGAACTTAGGGATGAGAAAATTGTGTTTCACAGTTTTATTGTTAGGGCAAAAAAGATTCAATATAAAATTAATATTAACCCGCGTCGTATGTAGGCGGTGCGTCCGGACGCGTCCAACGCGAGCGCTCCTTCTCTGTTCACGAGTCGGGACATTATAGGATATACACGTTCTCGTAGTTTATAGTTTTGATATTTTAGATTCATAATGTTTAAAATCATGATAATTGTGATTTCGAATGTATGATGAGGGCAAAATATGTCCCCATATTTTATAATTTTTTCTCAAAAGAAGTACCCAAAATTTAATATATGTGATATAATTCGTCTCCAACGTTTTTCAATTTTTGATAATTGTTTTTACAAACTAAAAAACATAAAATTTTGGTTCTTAAAATTTCTTAATTTTCACAAATTTAGTCAATAACGATATTTTAATTGTATTAATAGTGCATAAATATCATATTGGCTAATTTAGTCTCTAGAATTTACATTTTGACGGTTGTAGTTACCAAAATTTGACATTTTTAATCACGGTTTAAAAACACTTCGTCACATATTATTATCTTTGACGAATTCGATTGTTGCACTATAATGGAAGACAATGCGAGGGGGGCTGACTTTGATTTTTTATACAATCAAATATTTTACATACAAAAATTTAAATTAAGTATTACTCAAATCAATATCAACCAGTTTAATCAAATTATTGTTTTGTGTCTATTTCAAATACGTGGATTATATTTTTATTCTCTTTTCTTTAGGTTATACCAAATGTGTTTATTGTAATTTCAAATATATGTGTTATAGGGAATTTTGGATTGATATGAAAATATGTCAAATTAAAATAGTCGGATATAACTACAATCACACTCGATTGTCCTTGATTTCGTAAAAAATCGTCGTATTGTACGAGGAGTAACATGCCTAGCATGTGTAAGTGAAAAAATATATACAATTACAAGATCCCCGATAAGATACGTAATCGATTGAATATCAGGTGATACTCCTATTCAAAGATGGGCCAATCTAGAAACATCAACAATCATGTGAGTTAATGATTCATCCCCACACTGACATTAGAATGAGTTTGTGTTTGCTTTGGGTACTGATTCTTTACCAAATGAATTAGATTAAGTATAATCTTCAACGTTGTCTGTGTTAAATATATATTTATGGTGTAACATATATTCAATATTAAAGGTAAAATTTACAAAATTGTGCAGAAACCAAACACGATAATACAATCCATGAGATTATTGGCTCAACAATAAGTCAATAAATGAGGATGGTTCACCCTATTAGTATTCACCATAGGTGTCCATGAAAAAACGTAAAAAACAATTAGCTCATTTGTATACGAATTCGGAATATGAATAAATGTAGACAATTGAAGATTCACAAGAAACATAATTAGATGATAACAAAATTATATATATTAAAGACACAACACAATAAGCTATGTATGCAGTATATATAGTTTAACAATTCATAATATTTTAAATATCTTTTTGGATAAAAAATATGTATACACTGTGCTAATTAAATTAATATTGTTAAAAATATATTTTCAACTTTTCCCAAAGTAATGAATTTTAGAATGCAGTCATCAAATTATTCACCCATTTTCACATATCTATTAATTTTAGGACTATTTTTTAGTAATAAGATTTTTTGGATTAATTTTTAGGACTATTCACCCATCAAATTCGGTGATTCAGATTTTGCAAAAGAGACGAACTCGGGGGACAAAATGGGTAATTATTTAAAAATAATAATTTAATAATATAATAAATTAAAATAGAGAATGAACATAAACTTCATTAAAAATTTTTAAAAATAAATATTAAAGAATATTAAATGTAAAAACACTCAAAGTTAAACATCTTCATAGGAAACTGTTAGGTCTGGAGATCGATATTGTTATCGATCGGTTACACTTGGATGATGATCGACAATGTGGTTGATCGGGGCACACATGGAAAACGAGATTTTAGGTATTGGTACCGATCGGTGGAGGACCGAAGTACGCAATACCGAAGGTGACAAAGGGACTGAAGCAATCGGGGGAAGACCGGAGCACGTGATCCGAAGATATGAGATAGAGGCAATCGGTCGAGGACTGAACTGAGATATGGTGGGGCCCACTGGTCTAAGATATAACCAATTATGGAACGAGATATTGAAGGAAACAAGATCATATCAAATTAGTATATATGGACGCATATATATGATTTGATCATGGATAATCATATATGGAGATATGATCAAATATTNTTAAAAACATTTACAAAACTCTAATTTTCACTCATTAACTCGAACGGCGGCTGAGAATCACTTCTCCACTCTTCATTGGATTCAAAATGCTGAAAAGAGAAGACATTTGATATTCTGCAAAACTCTCAAAATCTTAAATATGGAGCAAGACGAATGTCAATCACCGTCAATGAATCCTGTGGATGAAGTTATTATTTTTTATGATGAACCAATTTCTACATATAATGAAGATGAATTAGAACATGAAGAACCCTTTAGATGAATTTCGCATAAATAGTACAAACTTGTTCGAACAAATCGTACGAACAATGTTCGAACAAGCTATTCGAACGAACATGAACATTCACTTAATAATTTGAACAATGTTCGAACATATTTTCACGTTCGAATAAAATATGAGCGAACATGAACACGTTCGAATAAAAATATGAACGAACATGAACACAGTGCGTTCGGATCGAATAACAGCCCTAACGAGGAGTAACATGCCTAGCATGTGTAAGTGAAAAAATATATACAATTACAGGATCCCTGATAGGATACATAATCGATTGAATATCAGGTGATACTCATGTTCAAAGATGGGCCAATCTAGAAATATCGACAATCATGTGAGTTAATGATTCATCCCCACACTGACATTAGAATGAGTTTGCATTTGCTTTGGGTACTGATTCTTCACCAAATATAATCTTCAACATTGTCTGTGTTAAATATATATTTATGGTGTAACATATATTCAATATTAAAGGTAAAATTTACAAAATTGTGCATAAACCAAACACGATAATACAAACCATGAGATTATTGGCTCAACAATAAGTCAATAAATGAGGATGGTTCACCCTATGAGTATTCACCATAGGTGTCCATGAAAAAACGTAAAAAACAATTAGCTCATTTGTATACGAATTCGGAATATGAATAAATGTAGACAATTGAAGATTCACAAGAAACATAATTAGATGACAACAAAATTATATATATTAAAGACACAACACAATAAGCTATGTATGCAGTATATATAGTTTAACAATTCATAATATTTTAAATATCTTTTTGGATAAAAAATATGTATACACTGTGCTAATTAAATTAATATTGTTAAAAATATATTTTCAACTTTTCCCAAAGTAATGAATTTTAGAATGCAGTCATCAAATTATTCACCCATTTTCACATATCTATTAAGAGAAAATTGCATAATTAGCCCCCCAACTTACGAGCTGTGTAAAGAGCATGCCCTCCAACTTACGAAATTGCAAGAATGACACCTAAAGTTATCAATACCGTTTGTTTTTTACCCCTAACATTTAGCATCCGGTTTTCCGTAAGTTGAAAACCGTTTGAAAACTTATCACAAAGTAAGCAAATATGGTCAGTTTGAAAAATTATACAAAAATTACCATTGATGTTTGATAATTGTGCATAAAATATTAAAAATTTTCGAGTTCATTAAAGTGTCAAACATAAACGGTATTACAAACTTGAGGTGTCTTATTTGCATTTAATTGAAGTTGGAGAGCTGTAAATGCATATTTTTTATCAAAAAATGTACCATATTTGCAATTTCGTAACTTGGAGGGCATACCATTTACACAGCCGGTAAGTTGGGGGGTCGTGGGCAAACATCACCCTATCTATTAATTTTAGGACTATTTTTTAGTAATAAGATTTTTTGGATTAATATCCCCTTTTTCAATTTTGGATTGAAAATACAAATTTATCGTATGCCTGAGAATCATTAATTCAGTGGCATCCAGATAAATGATTATTGTTTGTTGAAACAACAAAACATCAACATATAGCAAGCAAAGTCAAATTAAGAATCTAATTTGAGAAGCTGACTTAATTTAAATATTAACTCATTATCTAGATTTGTTAGAATACTGAATTATCCTAGACAGATCATTTTTATTACTTTAAGAGGAATGGGAAGATCAATTATGAAATTTGGAAATATATTACACCAACAAGGGTATGATATTTGCCATTTGTGGTGCTAAATTCATTATTTTTTTACAAATCTCGTAATAAAAAATATAATTTTTTTTTGTATACTTTTTTCTACAATCTATCAATATTCAAACTATTTGTCATTAAATACATCGAATTATGTGAGATTTCATATAAATCATTTAATTTTGTTTCATTTTGTAATATTTTAAATTTTTTATTTTTAAAAAAAGTACGCATCGCACACATGATGGATTGTACGAATTCTAACAAATTATGCAACCCTATGTAAAATGACTAGAGGATAAAATTGAAATAATAAACATAATTTGAATGAGTAACTAGAAATAAAATTGTTAAAGTTTAGAAGAATAATATGATTAATATCTACTTTTTCTTGCTTTTAGATTCTTATTATTCATATATATATTATATAGTTTTAATTAATAATAAAGTGATGCATTTGATCATCGCATTTTTTATGATTTCTGTAATTTGGTCCCCAAATATTTTGTGGGCTTTATATTCCTCAAACTTCAAATAATTTCTATTATTCATCCGCACATGTGAAAATTGAAAATTAAATCCCAAAATTTCATAATTAGTACTCAGATTTTGAGAAACATAAAATCGGTCTCCATTGTTTACGCATAGTGGCGAAACTGATCTTGGAGCTTGTTAATTTGACAATCGTCCTTAATTTATTTAACGATGTTAGTTATTTTTAGTTTGTCTCCTTTATTTCTCTTAGTCGTGGTTTGTCAATCTTTTTCGTAGAATTTATTTTTCACCTCGTCCGTTGGAGTTCCAAAGCTTGGATTCAAGGACTCAAATTCGGTGTTTCAGATTTTGTAAAAGAGACGAACTCAGACGTCACCTCACGACTTTTAGCCACCAAAAGTCATATTAATCAGCTAGAGAGCAGCTAATGAGACTAGGGAATATTACGATTATATTTAGTATTTTTATATTTTTTCATCTCCTCTATAAATAGGGGAGAATGAGCATAGAAAGCAACAAAAGCAATAAGCTCTTCTATTACGTGTGTATTTATCTTCTCAAGTGAAATCTCTTCCTAGGTTTAGTACCCCGTGAGTTTTCCTTCCGGTTCTCGGGTTTCCCACGTATAATTCCTTGTGTTTGTCATTACGGCAACCGGTTACCAGCGGATCTCACATATTATAATATCATAATATTAAGGAGTAATTTTTACCCTTAACATATATTAAATGCTTTTGTATTGTAAATAAACATTTTGATTATCTAGAATGCTTCCACTATGTTGCATGTTTATCTAAATTATAATTAAGTAGATTAGAACTAGAAAAATAATTATAACATATATGGTCTTGTACTCGTTGTTTTGTTTGGAATACATCATGTTTCTCATAAATTTTAATTTTTAGCAAGGCATGAAAAAGTGTGATGTGCAACCACAAGCACTCGAATTTACACATAAACAAGACAAAATACACAAAACAANGACTTGGTCGAGGTTCCATCGGCTGTTCTGTCTAGTCTCGAGGTAAACTTTTGTGATCCATATGCTTCTTTCTCTTTGAAATGTCAGCATCTCAGTCATTGTTGTGATCTCCTGAAATGCAGATAATTGTTGCAAAGCGGGTGGAGGATGTGTTGGAGCAAGCGTTCGAGGGTGGTTGCCCATGGCGACTGCATTCCAAATTATGACAATTTTCAAGGTTGGTATACATTTGTCTTGTGGTTATAAAGCAAAAACATGTTATAAAATGTGTGAAGTCGTATATATGTATGTTTTTACGTTGCCTTACTCCACAAGTATAAATGTGTTTGTTTAACCGTGGGATGATCATACCATCATGCTCTATTACTATTCATTGCACTTGAAATGGTATATTTACTCAATATGGGGTTGCGGATCTGATCCAATAATGCTAAAAAACATTAATTTATTGTTTTAGGGTTTGAGAAGGCCTAAAATATCATAAACAATCATTACGATACACAAATTTAGTCTTTATAGTTTCATGATTTTGGCAATTTTAATCTCAAATATTTTATGATTTTGCAATTTTGATCCCCAAGTATACATATGGTAAAAACAATTCTTATATTTTTAATGTTTTGATAAAACTAATCATCAAAGATTAGTTTATATGGTATATCCCAAAGTTTTTTATTTTGACAAATAAAATTTTCAATCATAATCAAATTTTGAGGATTAATTTTACTATTTTATGATTCGATTTACCAATATTACAAATTTAGATAATCAAATCAACAAAAACTTTAAAATTCGAGAACTAAATTATGGGAATCAATTTCGTCAAAAACGTAAAAATTTGGGGAGAACCAATTTCTCCATTATGATTGTATATAAATAAGTGGGTTTTTTCATTCAAATAATATTAAAAAAAATCGGATTTTTTTTAGTGTCAGCCGCGTTTGGTGTCAAAAGCGGCTGCGTTCACCGAACGGGGCCGTGAGCCAATTATCATAAATTACGTTTATATCCCTTCCCAAAATCTCTTATAAATAACCCTTCATTTCTCTCTTCTTTACACCATCTTCCTTCTCATTCTTTCCATCATCCAAAATATAATTATTAAGGTATAATTATATTTCTTTAAATTAAAATTATTGTATTATTTAATTATTTTTTATTACGTATAATTTTATTTTTTCTAATTAATATTTGTTTTTAAATTATATTTGTTTATAATTATTAATAATTTTTTTTAAAGTTTTGTTTAATATGTTTATAATATTTAGTATACATTTCATTTCAATCTTTATTGTAATTATGATTCGTTTTTAATCATTTAAAATATTTAGTTTAGTATTTAGGATTAGGAAATTTTTTAAAGAGTAGATTATTATGTTTAGTATGTTTAGTATA
>RWGZ01001247.1:0-31165 GCA_009725065.1 Utricularia reniformis | reverse complement strand
CTAACTAAGCCACAGACATTATGTACAGACCTAACTGGCTGTAGGTCGTCCTCTGGTTCCAAATTCTCTGTTTCATTTTCATCTTCGATTTCGATTTCCGGTTCTGGATCATCATCTAAACCATCCTCGTTATCTTCTGCCATACCTATATCACATACGCATGAATACTACACAATAAGTATTTAGACAACTTGGTATTCTAGTACCTTGCGAAGTAGACGGATTCCCACTAGGCATTGCATTGTCGGTGTTTCAATAGTTAAAGCTGCTTAGGTTATAAATGCTATCGTAGTCCGGGTAACTCGATCCACTTTCAGGATTGTCAGCAAAAAGTGTTGATGACGGAGGATAATTCAGATCAAAATTAAACCAAGAATTGTTATAGAGATACATGAAAAACTAAATATTACCGTGAAAATTGCAACTAAACTTTTGTAACCTGTACTGCAAATCGGTGTCGATTACTTCTCAGTGGTGAATTTCAAAATGATTCGAGCGCGATATATATAGATATATTACCAAACGCGGCCGTCAACGTGTTTTCGCGGCCGTGGCTAATTATCAACAACAAACGCGGCCGATTTTTTTTTAACATTATTTGAACGAAAAAAACTAAATAAGTGTGATGGGATAATCATTTAGGACCAAGATATTGATCGACAAGGTTTACAACAGAACGAGCCAGAAGATCAGCTGATTCTTGTGTTGCTGCTTCTGCATAAACTCTTACAACATCTTCAGTTCCAGAAGGTCGTACGAAGCATCTCCCCTTCTCCTGTTTCCCTTTACAAATCCACATTTTTTATCCATAACTTGTGGAAAATCTCTAGCTTAAGGGCTCTGCAAGCCACAAGATAATCTAAAAACTACCTGTTTCGATATCGATTGCCTCTTGTAAACCGAATGGACTCACTACTTTCGTCTCTGCATTTGCTGTTTTCACACCACTTCTATCTACAACCTTTACCTGATAAACAAACATCACCATTCCCATACGAAAATTTCGACTGAAATACTCTTCAAATTCCACATCAATAATTCATCGAAAAACCAATAAAAATACAACAATCAGAAATATGTGAGTAAACAAACCTTTAATTGTCTACTTGGCAAATCTTGATAGATCTCACTCCATGTATGAATAGACCATCCCTTATGAAGCAATATAGCTTCTACTAATAGCATATCGCTCAATGCATCTCCAACAGCTTGATTAATTAATTTACTCACAGCCAGTAGTCTCATACCCGCCTTATGCTTCTCCGAACCTGCATATAGAAACTCAGTTCAACAAAACAGAGAAAACATTCATGGAACTCAAGCTTTATGGACCTTTAGATGTGGATGAGAGTTCAACATTTCTCAAATTCAACCAGGAAAGAAAGCTATCAGAAAATAATATAGTTCCATGTCCATTTGCCTCGAAATAAATCCCGATATCATACTCAGAAGCTTTTTCGTGCAGATATTTTACCCCTGTTGGTGTAAGTATCACTTCTAAGCCCAAATGTTTTAGGAAATTAGTCGATGCACCATTAGCATACGCAGTCTGTACTGCAATGAGAGATACTTTAGGAGAATTGCTTGATTTAACATCTACAGGTTCTGTTAGAATACATAACTGCTCCTTGAGAAATAGAGCAAAAAGAGACAATATCTTGTCCCCATCAACAAGGTCTATCTTGTGACTATTTGGTAAAATAGAGAAATATACAAGCCGATCAGCATCACCGTCCAAACTGGCACACCTGAAACATTAGAATCATAAAGGCTCAAGGTTTTCAATCCTCACTCAAAACGAGAAATATTTTTGGCATGCGCTCATTTCATGTTGGTACTTCAGAAATAACATAACCCCATAAAGATATCTCACCTTTGGCCTGCATCAACAGGACCAAAACCACGAGGAACAACCTTCTCTTTTTGCACATAATCAGCACCTACACCTTCATTCAATACCCCAAATCCACAATTACGAACATCAAGAGTTAAATTCAACCTTGACTTCAGCATTTCAAGTTTTTCTCCACCCACACCATCAGCCCCATCAACTAACAATTTATCATTTACATTTACGCATCTACAGCCTGATGGACTGTAATCCAATAAGGACCTGAAAAGGGAATAAGCAACTATCTGAGTAAAGCTGTCATTTTAATTCATAGAATGATTGAATATTCTTTTAAATCATTTCAATTCTTAAAGAACCTAAAAGATGTCAAAATCTGGTCGTAATAACTCTGTTCAGATGCCTCGGAACCATTGTTTCTAGCACGAACCATCCAATGAAGTTGTGGAGTAGTGATGACTCCCATGTCAATTGCAGTAGCTCTAAGAATTGATGTTATGCCCTGAAAATGTTAGTTAACATATTTAAACAGCAACAGAGAAAATTCAGAAGGCCACTACAAGAAGCAATTTTTCGTGCAGTCCCCATTTAACCGATAGAAGCCTAATATTAACTCAATAAAATACGCAAATGTATTGCCTGCTTGGCAGCCTCCAGTAGAACCATTCCACTGGGCCTAGTGTCTCTACCCAAAATAACTTCAGCTGAAAGATCTCCATCCAGTGTGATGTTTTCCTTGTTCACAAAATCATCTACCAACTGCCCTGATTAATAACACAGTATCTCATCCACTGTATAGAAGTAAAAAATACAGGAAAAAAAAGTATAAATCAGGTCTAGGCAATTACCGCTCAATAACCCATTCTAATTAAGAACAAATGAGTAAGAATGTTGCCAGTAAATGACTGACTAAGGGCATGCACAATAAAGCCTCAAACCTGAACAAGGGAATGCGCATCTTGGGCATTTGCAATAGCATCAGCAAATGGCTCCCAGAGCTGAGTGAGCATTCCACCAGATGGGTCTGCTACCTTGACCCCGTTATCAGATACCTCATTGTGGGAAGCGGTGATCATGAGGCCGATCACCGATTTCGTCTGTATGGATCTGAGCGCCGAGACAATTCCAACGCGAAACACGGTCGATTGCAGCAGCAAAGCGTCGGCTCTGAACCCGGATGTGCCATATGAAAAGTGCACGCCTGCTATGAACAAGGGAGATATAAAAGAACAGAAAAATCTGAAAGAAACAGTTCCAGTAGAAGGTCGACTGCACCTGAGGGCAGTGGGTAACACGACGAGGAGTCGAGAAGAGCTAATCGCTGTTGTTGATTCATTGTTACTCCTAGTTCTTCTGGTGCCGACAGCATAAGAATCTTCTATAAATTTTGTGTCTGATTTTGCATTAATTTGGGTGGAATGATTTAAATTATAAATTAAAATCCATTTTTTTGTTTGGTACGTTTTCGATTATTTAGCTTTAAATTTAACACAATAATATTACACAATATGTGTCACTCCAAAATCGGGCTTAGTCGGATGGAGGCTGGGACAATACCAATTTAAAACATTGATTCACACCAAAACAACCGTGAACCCAACATGAAAGTTGCATATGTTGGTCTAGCAAAAGTCACGACACGAATACAACAATATTTTTGGTATCGAAGAACATAACGTGGATTGTTTTCAGAAAACCTAACGTTTCTTAGCTGAATATCGTCTTGGTGGATAAGCTTTCACAGGTCGAGCGATATGCACCCTGACGAATGTGTTGATGTCTTCTAGTGTTAACCAACGTGACCTCATATGCATAACATTTTTAAAAATAATATTAGCAAAACAGATACAATAACATAGATTGAACATAACCAAGATTAGTCTAAAGAATTATGTGTACTTACGAAAAGGGGGTAACTGCTCGAACCATAGATGTCTGGGTATCATGCAGAAAGTGGTGTATGTAATACAATACATATACTCCTCATTCTAAGTGTCCATTTTACTTTGCTACCTGTATGACATGATACTTCTCATTTACACATGAGAAAGTTAAAAATAATGGATATGTTAATCGGGCCAAAGAACAGAAATCGAATAGATAATGTCTTTAGTATTGATTTCATTTTGCAATTCATAGACATCTCTCAAAAACCTAAACAGTCACCGCATTTGTAATCTTGAAAAATTCAATGCGATGAGTAGCGTTTAGGGTTCGATTGAATGTTTTCACACTGTGTCTAGTGAATCAAACATGATCATTATTCGACATTTAGGTTCTTCGAAAGCACAAAACACCATAAGGGACCAATACCTTCTACGATGCAATATATGATATCTTAAACACCAAGTACACGTTTAAATATTCATTACGAAATGCATTACTCTGTTACAATTGACATCATAACATACTTGATGAGATCACCGGAACCCGATACCCCGAACATGGTCAGGACCAGTCTTGGCCATAACAGCCCAGACAACCTAAGCCGAACTTGGAGGGTCGGATCCAGCCCATGATTAGCAAGGGGCCCGTTTATATCATTTGGCCCGATCGATCGCCTTTGGCGACCAGTCCCGAGATGTGGGGCCCAGTTCCTCACATGTGCCCAGACCGATCGGTCCACTTATTGCAAATGCCACTTCGGGCCATTCATATTCATCACATGCGACGACAACTTTCAACAAATTTGTCAGCAGCATGGTTCAGCAATGGGTGCAAGCCACTAGAGGCCAGAGAGTAGCCGGCTGGCAGCGCCGAAAGGTCCAGCACCGTGCATCTGTGTGAGGCCGTTTCCGGCGGATGTTCCGCCTGACGTTAGCCGGCCTAGCTGCAAAAGACAGGCACAAAACGACACCCTACTGTACTCAGTACAGTGGGAGTATAAAAAGGACACTTAGAGAATTGAAAAAAGACTTCTTCTCCGGTTTTCTTTCCAGAGCTTGGGCATCACGAATTTCTCTCGATTTATTTTCGATTGTCTTTCCTCTCTTTGTTGTTGATCGAACAAACATGCATTGTATGATCATGGATTCGATTATTGAACCGGCTAAGGGCATTTCTTTTAGCCCTTAGTCAAGTGGTTTTTTCCTCGCTTCTGAGGTTTTCCACTCTAAATCATCGCGCCCCTTTTACCTTTGAATCATTAACGTTCTCCACACATAAATAAATAATAACCGAGTTCATCTTGCAACGAACCGGTCGACTGTTGACACCCCTGGTTTTTGAACCACAACAAATGTATTTGTTTTGACACTGAATCAAAAAGTTTTTGCTACGTAGCAGTACTTTTAATTTGATATAAACTATTATATTTAATATTTATGTATTCTCATTTAATATATATATATATTTTTTAAATTGTTAACTTATATGTAATTAGTGCATATAGATAATGATTTGTGTAATCTTCCAACTATATTGCACCAACAAGGGTGTGAGATGTAAGATTTGGGATATTAGAGTGCGAGATTCGTTATTTTTTTACTCATCCGATTAGAGTACGTAAAAATGTACACATTATATATAAACACAATGTTTTCATACCGAATGATACCGATATACCGTACGGTACGTAGAATATCGGGTTTGACCGATATTTTTTTTGTACCGCTCGATATTGGGTATTATGGTCGGTTTCTGGTTTTTTCTTGATCTGACCCTAAAAACTAAATGGATATTGACATTGCTATGCCAGTTAAAAAAATCCCAAAACCCCCTCCCTCATAGTATGCTATGCGAGTAAAAAAATTGGAAACTGACCATAATACCCGATCTCGGACGGTACGAAAAAAATATCAATCAAGCTCGATATTCAATGTACCGTACGACATACCGGTATCGTTCGGTATGAAAACATTGTGTTTATATATAATATATAATTTTTTACGCATTCTAATCGGATGCGTAAAAAAATAACGAATCTCGCACTCTAACATCCTGAATTTCACATCTCACACCCTTGTTGGTGTAATATAGTTAGAAGGACGATTACCTAAATCATTATCTATATGCACTAATTACATATAAGTTAACAATTTTAAATATATATATATTAAATTGAAATCTACAGAATAAAATATCATCCGTTTATGAGAATACATAATTATTAAATATAATTAGTTTATATCACATTAAAAGTACTGCTATCTAGTAAAAACTTTTTGGTTCATTGTCAAAACAATTAGGTTCATTTAGTCAGTGATATTAGAATAATAGGTATACTCTGACAATGCTAATAAAATTTTTTCCTCCATTTATTTATTTATGGTAGATAAGTGGGACCCGCCCAATAAATATTGTATTTTGGCGTTTAGCTTGAGAGGATTTGTTATATATTTTTTTGAGAGTAAGAGCGAGCATATGTTGACTTATTTAAAGAGGATTGTGCTGCAAATTTTGAATAAGCAATAAGCAAAAATGTCTGGTATTGGAGATATTTTTCTTTCTGCTGCTATTAATCTATTGATTCAGCAAGTGTCATCTACGGCAATTGCGGTATTTACCAATCATAAGAGGGTAAAAAGCCAATTCAAAGTGTTATCTCAAAGCTTGATTCAAATCAATGGTGTTATTGAAGATGCTGAGGAGAAACAGTTCACAGATAAAGTACATGTGAAATCATGGCTAGAAGGACTTAGAGATGTTGCTTATGACTTGGATGATATTTTAGATGAGATCAAAATTGAAGCTTTAATGCATGAATCGCAAGAGGAGAAGCCGAAGCCGCACGAGAGAAAGGTAATATCAAAACTTTTGTGTAATTGTTGCAGTAACTATACTCCTCATGCCATCAATTTTAACAACCAAATGGTATCAAAAATTGATGAGATTACTGGTAGACTGCAAGAGATATNATCTTACCCTAAGAAACAGCCGCGGGAAGTAGCGGCTGTGGCTGAAAAGATCGTTCCTCCGAAGAAGGAGGACAATCGGGTGTACTGCGAGTTGCATCACAACCGCGATCACCCAACTTTGAAGTGCCCGCTACTGCGAGAGACAGTGGCGGCGATGAACAAGGAGAAGCCCGATCGCGATGAGCGAAAGGGCAAGCGGGCTGATTCCCCCCAAGCGGGCCATCATGGTGACGATCGTCACAGGCCAAGGGGGAGGGATAATCGGGGTCAGCCCCGACACTATAACGACCGGGCGGGAGACCGAAGATCTCCTCAGCCCGAGCGGGAGAGAGGCCAGCCCGGTCAGGAGAACCGGGGCCAGGGCCGAAGAAGGAGATGGCGGGGCCGAGGCGGCAGGGCCCCACGAAATGAAGGAGACAGGAGGGAGCAACCAGCTCCCCCACAAGTTGAAGCGGGCACCCAACCTCCCCCAAATCAGGAGGTGCCCAGGGAGAGGGAGACCGCCGGAGATATTTATGTTATCTCTGGCGGAATAAGGATTAATGAGTCGGTCAGGGACCGAAAGAGGGCAGCGCGTGAGGAGTTCCCCGAGAGCTCCGGATCTATAGCGCTGGTAAAGTACGAGTCGGCCGAGCGGTCCTCAACCTTTGGAGGAGAGATTACTTTTACCGCGGCCGATCGGGAAGGGGTCACCGATCCATGTGATGATCCTCTGATCATCACTGGAATTATCGCAGGTCGACGGGTCCACAGGATTCTGGTGGATACCGGGCCTTCATGCAACTTGATAAAGCGTGAAGTGGCGGAAATGCTAGGAGCCGCTGCCCATGATCTCCCGGTTGCCATCATCACCCTCTGGTCATTCGACCAGAGAAGTGTCATCCCGTGCGGGAAAATTCTTTTCCCCATCACGCTAGGAGAATCGGGCAGGGACCGATCGGAGACCCTGGAGTTTATAGTCGTTGAAGTCGATCTGGCTAACAACGCTATCATCGGACGGACTGGCCTCAGTAAGTTTGAGGCAGTCCCTTCCACATACCACATGATGCTCAAGTTCCCCTCCACTCATGGAGTGATTTCTGTCAAGGGGACCAAAAATTAGCATGACAGTACTACATGAGCTCGTGCCGTACCCTGGCACCTATCAAGAGAGCTCGGGTGGATTTGCTCGAAGAGCCCCCGCACCCGAGGCAAGCTATGGAACCCGTCGGGTTCAAGACCATCAACTTGGTGGAGGACGATTCCACCAGGGAGATCCACTACACTGAGTGGGTTGCAAACCCAGTAGTGGTCTCCAAGGCAGATGGGAAGTGGCGAATGTGCGTGGATTTCACCGACGTCAACAAGAGTTGCGAGTCGGACCCATTCCCACTGCCGCATATTGACCAATTTGTGGATGTTGTGGCCGGTAGCACCATGATGAGTACCATGGATGCTTACTCCGGGTACCACCAGATCTTCCTTGCTAAGGAAGATCAAAAGAAGTCATCATTCATTACAGAAGACGGCGTTTACTGCTACGAAGTTATGCCTTTTGGCTTAAAGAACGCCGGAGCAACATACCAAAGGCTGGTCAACAAGATCTTTAGGGAGTTGATAGGCCGTATTATGGAAGTGTATGTTGATGATATGATTGTCAAGTCAATGAATGATGAAGACCATATTCCTTACTTGTCTCGCTCTTTCGAAGTATGCCGTAAATATAAACCCTAAACTAAATCCAAACAAGTGTTGCTTCGGGATTCGAAGTGGCAAATTTATTGGATCTTACGTTTCGGAGAAAGGCATCGAGGTCAATCCGGAGAAAGTCCAAGCTATTATTGATATGCAGCCTCCGAGAAACAAGCGAGAATTCCAAAGGCTGACTGGCCGACTGGTGGCACTGAGCAGGTTCATTTCTAGATCCACTGATCGGACTCTACCTTTTTTCAGGACACTAAGAAAGGTTAGCCATCTTGGCTGGACCGAGGAGTGCGATCGGGCATTTTCCGACTTGAAGACTTATTTGAGCACTCCCCCGGTCATGATGAGCCCGACGTGCCACGAACCCTTAGGGTTGTATCTGGCCGTGTCAGAGGCCGCAGTCAGCGCAACCCTGGTAACCATTGGGGATGATATTCATCGGCCTGTTTACTACGTTAGCCATTCCCTGGTATCAGCTGAAACAAGATACACAACCTTGGAGAAGTTCATGTTGGCCTTGCAGAAAGCTATAGCAAAGCTTAAGCATTATTTCAAAGGCAGCAAGGTGTATGTGTATACCGATCAGCCTTTGAAGGCAGTATTGAGTCAGGCGGATTCAAACGAGAGGTTGGCTAAATGGAAGATCAAGATCAGCTCCATGTATCTGGAATTCGTTCCCCGAAGGGCTATCAAAGCTCAAGTCCTTGCGGATTTCGTGGTCGAAATGACCCGATCGCTTATATTCTTGAATCAAGAAGACGAACGGTGGGTCATATATGTTGATGGATCAACCTTCGGAGGCAAGGGAGTGGGCATCACCCTCACTACACTTCAGGGCGACGTTATCCACTCCGCGGTCAAGTTCTCATTCTCTGGGACGAACAACGTGGTGGAATACGAAGCCGTACTGTCGGGGATGACTTTAGCTCAAAAGATGGGAGTTGGTAAAGTGCAGATGTTCTCAGACTCCAAGTTGGTGGTGGAGCAGTTCGCAGGACGCTTCGAGACGCATGAGCCAACCATGAAATTATATCATGCGAAGGTCTTGGAGATGGCAAAGAAATTTAGGGAGTTCTCACTCGATCACGTGCCTAGAGAACAAAACAAGGTGGCTGATGCATTAGCTAAATTGGCTGCAGGCTTACCAGTCGTTGGACTGGGCACGGTATCGGTCCATATTCAGGATAGACATTCGGTCGAAATTCCTATGACCGAACAGTCGATCGAGGAGGTGGGAGCCCTATGCCATGAACTCCAAGATTTAAAGATTAACGTCATTGACTCCCCAGAAGATACCACGTGGATGGCTCCTTTTATCAAATATTTGACCAACGACCATCTACCAGATGACGCATCAGAGGCCAGGAAAATTGAAACCCGTGCGACACGATATGTGCTCAATGACGGGCACCTATTCAAGAAAAGCTTTGAGGGACCGCTCCTGCGATGTTTATCCCCTTTGGAGGCTGAAGCCGTCATGATTTATGTTCATGAGGGGATATGCGGAATACATTCGGGGGCCCGATCTCTATATCATCGTGTCGTAAGAGCTGGTTACTTATGGCCAACGCTCCTTGAGGATGAAAAGAAGTACACAAGACGCTACGCTGTTTGCCAACACCATTCTCCAGTCCCTCAGTTACTAGGGGAATCTTTGTCGATGACCCCACTTCCTTGTCCATTTGACAGATGGGGGATTGATATCCTAGGGCCGTTCCATCGATCGGTCCAGCAGCGCAAGTTCTGCATAGTGGCCGTGGAGTATTATACAAAGTGGATCGAGGCCGAAGCAGTGGCCATCATTTCTGAAAAGGTGGTAAAGCATTTCCTATGGAGGAACATCATAAGCCGCTTCGGGGTACCTCGAGCTTTTGTATCTGATAATGGACTTCAATTCCGCAGTAAAGCCGTTCGGGATCTTTGCGTCAAATTGGGTATCGCTCAGCACTTCTCATCTGTGGCTCACCCCCAGACCAACGGATTAACTGAGGTCTCCAACAAAGTTATCCTGAAGGGGTTAAAAACTAAGTTGGAGGATTTAGGGGGAAAGTGGCCCGATCACATTTACGAGGTATTATGGGCATACCGCACCACACCCCGCTCAACGACCCAGGAGTCTCCATTTTCTTTGGTATATGGGTCCGAAGCGGTCAGTCCAGTGGAGGTAGCCATAAGATCCCCTTGGATAACCCAGTATGACGAGCACTTGAATAATGAGCGAAGATCTTTGGACTTGGAGATGATCGAAGAGAAAAGAAACGCCATCTATGCACGCATGTGTGCTTATCAAAGAACAATGGAGCGAGCTCATAACAAACGAGTTGTGCCCAGGGAATTCTCAGAAGACGACCTTGTCCTCAGGAATGTAAGAGTTCAGAAAAATGTGGGGAAGCTGGACAGAAATTGGGAAGGGCCCTATCGGGTCATGAAGAACCTGGGCGCTGGGGCTTATAAGGTTGAGAATCTGGATGGAGATGAGATCCCCCGAACTTGGAATGTTATGAACTTAAGGTGTTATTTTATATATAGCATTTGACATATATGGTAACTCTGAACTTTAAAACGTTTCGTATTCTTGAATAAGTTTACAAATGAATGCAATACAAAGTATTTCTAGCTATGAGGGACCGATCTTGGAGTTGGATTTTCTGGACGAGTTTGGACTGGTGACTGTAGCGATCATCCACAAGGCTCCCAAGTTGTGTGACCGCTCTGACGAGTCAGTTGCTTCNGAGAATCTGGATGGAGATGAGATCCCCCGAACTTGGAATGTATTGAACTTAAGGCGTTATTTTATATAAAGCGTTTGACATATGTGGTAACTCTGAACTTTAAAACGTTTCGTATGCTTGAATAAGTTTACAAATGAGTGCAATACAAAGTATTTCTAGCTATGAGGGACCGATCTTGGAGTTGGATTTTCTGGACGAGTTTGGACTGGTGACTGTAGCGATCATCCACAAGGCTCCCAAGTAATGTGACCGCTCTGACGAGTCAGTTGCTTCCACGCTTGTCGAGTACTTAGATGAATCGTATACTCTCAGAACTCACTACGAATTCAATTCTTTCTTCAAACGGTACTCATCACCTAGAAGTAGCCATTGCTTCATTAAACTTGATCTACATGCAAGAAACAAGGACAGAGTTAACCTGTCAAATGCAAGCCAAAGCCCGTCATGGGACTATCTTAAGAACTGGGGTTTCGGCTAAAGATATGTCATGGGACTCGTGAAGAGCCATGGCAATACCGTCAAAGTTTTGATATTCTATTGGACGGACTCAAGTGGGATCTCATGGTATAGTTGGGGTTTTTTCCTAGCTTACTGGGCTTAACGGAATTCGAAGTTAGTTGGTGAAAACCGTTCGGGCCATACTTGACTTAAGCCTCGACCTTATACTTGGCAAATGCAGACTAGATAAAAGGAAGATGTTTTATTCAAGAACGTGGAGTTTACAAATACAGGAAGGAAACGACGGGAAATTAAATTCTAATCTATTTGCCCTTCTTCCTTATCTGCTCCACCAGACTTCTCTGCAATCCATGCCTTGAGATCCTCCACCTTTTTCCCCCTTTCCTCAACTATCTCGTTGACCGACCTCTCCATCAGGTCGAAAAGGGGATAGTTGGGATCATTCTCTAGTGGGGGTTCAACCAGTTCGGGGATGTCGCAGAAGTTTCCATCCTTGGTCAGTGGATCAAGTGTCTCCCAACGTTCATCTTCGGGATCCAGACCAAACTTGCTAACTATTTGGTCCTTCATGTTGTCCATATATTGGGAGACGTTTGGCCCATAGACATTTGCCGCTAAGGCAAACATCAGGGGCGATCGGGCAACAAACAATAGGGCCTCCCGAACCGCACCCTCAGTTGAACCTTAAACCCTGACCAGGTCTTCTCTTCCTTCAAGACATTCTTCTCATCTTGGGACTGCAGAAGGAGCCTGTTGCTTTCGTCAGATATCTCTTGTATCTCACGCTCCAGCTCCAAAACTCGGGCCTTGGCAAAGTTTGCTGCTGCTTGGGCCTCCCCCGCCTTTGAGGCAGCTAAAGACAACTCGGTGCCCGCTCCAAGCAGCTCTCCATTCAGACGGTCCCGATCGACCTTGACCGCCTCCAGCTCCTTTTGTTTAATTTCAACTTGCCGTTGAGCTAAGGCAAGTTGGCTATCGAGCTCTTCAGATGCCGAAGAGGTGCATCGGCTGAGCTGGACGGCGGAGGCAAGGTCCAAGGCCCTTCTATGTGACTGAAACAACCAAGCGGGGTTAGAGAGATGTACCCGATCGTGAACTTGAATTAGAGACAACTTACCACAGCTTGAGATTCCAGATATGCAGACACCAAGCTGGGAATTGAGCCGTCGATACCGGGCGGGATTTCTTCCCCAAGAGCCGGTATTCTTCAAGTGTGGCATCCTTCCATGATGGGGGGACTCTCTTTGGTCCCCGGGCCTTGAAGACGGAGGACACCATCTCCTGGATCGCCCAGCGAATGGCCTCTGGATTGGACGAGGACGGGGCCGGTTTGTCCCCGATTGTGACCCCTTTTGTAGAAATCGGGGCTGCGGGCTTGCTAACCGTTGATCGCAGCCTTTTGTACTGCCTCGGGGCTTCCTCTTCGGGGCCCCGCTTGCTCATCGACGCAGAAGCTGATGGCCTCTGCGCCCTATCCCCTAAACTGGACGAGGGGCGAACATCTTCCACCCGAATCGACCCTGCAGCAATAACCGCACGACGTTAAGATCCAGAGGGGAACTATTCCCGATCCTATACATGGCAGGAAGGCCTAATGAGCGTATCATCCTAGAGATAACCTCATCCACCTCGTCCATTGATCGGGGCTCTGGCCTGTGGCTGCTAGAGCTCCCTGACGATCTTGAAGGCCCAGTTGCAGCGCTGGGCTTAGGTTTTGAGGCATGCAGTTGGGCCTCCTTCTTGGCTTTTGAAGCAGCAGCCACTGCAGCAAGTCGGTTCCCGGACATGGTATCAGTGGAATCTGCAAAAAAAAAATAATGAGGATAAGGAAGTATGAATTGGAGGGGGCCAAGTCGTACCCGATTCGTCTGACTCAGAAGAGTTAGAGTTGGAGAAGTCACCCATCGGGGCAGGGGCTCCTTTTCTTCCTGCTACCCCGATCTCTAACAGCTTATTCTCTCGAAGGATGTCAATTCGTTTAAGACGCCGTTCGGGAGGAGGAAGCATTGCCAAGGTATTGGCAAAATCAGGGTGGGACGGGTTGAACCGGCTTCGGTCCAACTTCCCGATGTCTGGGTGAGTGGTTAGGAAGGTAACTTTCAGCAAGTACTCCCTCGGGATGTCTATCAAGACATAAGAAGATTCCCATTCATGTAGGGAATCTTCCTTGTCAACGATAATACATTCCTTCGTTCGGGTGGCTATGTAATATAGCTTGCGACTTCCTAACAACCTTCTGCCCGTACGGGATCCCACCAAGAACAAATTGAAAAAATGCCTGAGGGTCGGCTCCACCCTCTGTTTGTGGCAATAAAAGATAAAGGCGATAATATATACGTAACTGCTCGGAAAAAGAGCAATAGTCGGGCAGTGGATCTCTCGAAGAACTGGTATAGCAAGTGTAATGTTATAGCGCTGCGATAACATTACATCTTTTACTAATGAATGCTCAAAGGACTTCACACCAGGGTTAGATTTAAGTCTACATAAAAGAGCCGCAGCAGAATTCTTATAATGTAGGATGCGCTGAAATATCTCCTCCTCACTTGACACTTGAGTTGGGTCTTCATCT
Organism: Utricularia reniformis; assembly: GCA_009725065.1. Taxonomy (NCBI): domain Eukaryota; kingdom Viridiplantae; phylum Streptophyta; class Magnoliopsida; order Lamiales; family Lentibulariaceae; genus Utricularia; species Utricularia reniformis. The sequence goes on along the minus strand of RWGZ01001247.1, from coordinate 17,014 downwards.
TTCCATTTAGAATTAGTTGCTCTCTCGCAATTCCTCATTTTAGCTACAACTCAATTAATAGAGTAACATTATGACCAAAAAAATAAAGTACAAACACAGGGAAGCAGTGGATTTCGTCGAAGAACTGCGACGAAAGGATGCAGTGTAAATCGCAAGCCAGATCTACGGGAGGCATAGCTAACGGGTATAGCGCTAGCTTGAACATTCATCTCAGCGGGAAGGAAGCACGGAACGTCTTCCTTCCCCGTCCAGATGGGATAATGGGCTGGAATGGAAAACTTAACCCTAAAAGCTTCAAGATCCATGGTGGAGATATCAGGATATCTAGACCTACGGGGTGCCATTGAGGGTTACCTTGAAATTTGAAGAAGAGTTGGAGATGAGCAACAGTTGAACGAGAATCGCCGGAGGTTTCCAAGGCTGAGCGGTCTGTCGCAGGGAGTGATAATGGCTGCACAAAGGAAAAACCCTGACTTTTATATCGCGTACTGCTCAATCACAAGGTAACACGTCACCTCTGCATGCGGCTGTAGTCTGACAATCTGTCCTCCTGTGGAATATGAAAGGCGTTAGCTATTGCAGAGCTTGGAATTACGCCCTTGCCACTCCACTGCTCCGGATTTCAAATTCAAAAATCAGCACCAGGAAACTTCTAAGTACAGGATCGGCCCCAAGGACGCCATTACGATCGGTTCGGGTACGAGTTTGCGTTGTCGTGATCGAGCACATGTGCACAAACGATCTCAATTGTTGATCGGACCCCAGTCACCACCATGGGGGCGACCGCGTCCGAGGGGCTAGTGATGAGATCACCGGAACCCGATACCCCGAACATGGTCAGGGCCAGTCTTGGCCATAACAGCCCAAACAACGCAAGCCAAACTTGGAGAGTCGGATCCAGCCCACGATTAGCAAAGGGCCCATTTATATCATTTGGCCCGATCGATTGCCTTTGGCGACCGGTCCCGAGATGTGGGGCCCAGTACCTCACATGCGCCCCAGACCGATCGGTCCACTTATTGCAAATGCTACTTCGGGCCATTCTTGTTCATCACATGCGACGACAATTTTCGACAAACTTGTCAGCAGCATCGTTCAGCAATGGGTGCAAGCCACTAGAGGCCGNTTAGCAAAGGGCCCATTTATATCATTTGGCCCGATCGATCGCCTTTGGCGACCGGTCCCGAGATGTGGGGCCCAGTTCCTCACATGCGCCCCAGACCGATCGGTCCACTTATTGCAGATGCTACTTCGGGCCATTCTTGTTCATCACATGCGACGACAATTTTCGACAAACTTGTCAGCAGCATCGTTCAGCAATGGGTGCAAGCCACTAGAGGCCAGAGAAGAGCCGGCTGGCAGCGCCGAAAGGTCCAGCACCGTGCATGTAACGAGCCTAATTTGGGCCTAGCTGTTTTGTTAAAACGTGCTAAATAAAACAAAAACATTCGAATGCAAACTTAAAAGGTAGTTCGAAAACATCAAAGTTCGACATCATAATTTAGAGTGTTCTCCAAAGGACCGGACTCTATCACCGGACAACTGACGACCTCCTTCCCATGCCCCTCTCATACCTCGTCCGCGTCACCTACAAAATCTGTAAAGCGGTTACAAACTATTAAAGGAAACTTCACACACACTACACATTATCTTTTCATTTCTTAATTACACCGTACACACACACGTGAAACATTCCATTTAACCGTTTTCTTATTTCCTTCTTCTTTTACCCTTATCATTCCCATCATACTTTGACTTTACTGTTGCCGGGAGTAACATGCTCGTGCATGTCCCGCCCAAGCCAATCGTTAGCTGTTGGATGACTCGACGGGCCATATGCTTCCCTTCCCCGGGTGGGTACTTAGGCGCTACCCCTTTTTCCACCCGAGTCCGTTCTGCCCTTTTCGTACGTATCCTTTCCTCTTTGGAACCTATCGTTCCCTTCATCGGGCATGCCATTCCTTTGGCGAATCGTGTACTAGGCACGATGTCGGGTTCGGTCGGACGGTCCATCCTTCCTCACCCCGAGTCTTATTAACATTTATCTCGTTCATTCGTGTCTTTTCCTTTCTTTTTNTTTGGCGACCGGTCCCGAGATGTGGGGCCCAGTTCCTCACATGCGCCCCAGACCGATCGGTCCACTTATTGCAGATGCTACTTCGGGCCATTCTTGTTCATCACATGCGACGACAATTTTCGACAAACTTGTCAGCAGCATCGTTCAGCAATGGGTGCAAGCCACTAGAGGCCGTTTCGTCACGAAAACCAGGGGTGTCAACAGTCGACCGGTTCGTTGCTAGATGAAATCGGTTATTATTTATTTATGTGTGGAGATCGTTAATGATTCAAAGGTAAAAGGGGCGTGAGGATTTAGAGTGGAAAACCTCGGAAGCGAGGAAAAAACCACTCGACTAAGGGCTAAAAGAAATGCCCTTAGCCGGTTCAATAATCAAATCCATGATCATACAATACATGTTTGTTCGATCAACAACAAAGAGAGGAAAGATAATCGAAAATAAATCGAGAGAAATCCGTGATGCCCAAGCTCTGGAAAGAAAACCGGAAAAGGTCCCTTCTCCATTCTCTAAGTGTCCTTTTTATACTCCCACTGTACTGAGTACAGTAGGGTGTCGTTTTGTGCCTGTCTTTTGCAGCTAGGCCGGCTAACGTCAGGTGGAACAGCCGCCAGAAACGGCCTCGCACAGATGCACTGTAATAGCCAGGAAAAAGGTATGTCGGGATGATACTAGGGAATATAGTGATAAAGTCTAGAGGAGAAATAACGAGGGATACGGGAACGAAAGAACGATAAAAAGAAACGAAAAGATTTAAATGAAAAGCATGAGATAATGAGGGGGGAAAATGAAAAGAAGGAAGGGTCAAAATGTGAATTAGGGAAGTTAAAACATCTATAAATAGGGGTTAGAAGGCCCAAAAACCAAGTTATTTATCACTAAACCGCAAAAACGTACGGAAAAACGCCAAACCATTAAATTATCGTGGAAATTTCATGATCAGTAGAAATTGACGCGGAAATTTCTAGGCACTTTATCGCGGAAATTTTGGGTAAGAACTTTGTCGCGGAAATGTTTCAAATGGAAGATTATAGCGGAAATATTTCACGTTGAGAATTGTCGCGTATTTTTCGAAGAGGAAAATTGTCGCGGATTTTCAGAGCTTGATAAATTGTCGCGGAAACTGAATTACCTGTTGTTTTGTCGCGGATTTCAGGAATAGAGTAGTTTTATCGCGGATTTGAAGAACAGAGTGATTTTATCGCTGAAATACACAATTAGGGTGTTCTCGTCGCATTTCGACGTCGGATCGTGAAGGAGAAAGATACGAAGTGTCTACGGTAACCAAACAGTCAACAATAAGATAATAACGTCAAAAAAATTAAGTACTAAAATATGCAACGATCTGTAGGGAAGCACCGGAGTTCATAACAAGCGAAAACAACAGGTAAGCGGAGTGAACACAATATAGTAAGGGAAGGTTCAGACTTAGGGAACGGGATTGGGTTAATAAAAAAGAAAGGAAAAGACACGAATGAACGAGATAAATGTTAATAAGACTCGGGGTGAGGAAGGATGGACCGTCCGACCGAACCCGACATCGTGCCTAGTACACGATTCGCCAAAGGAATGGCATGCCCGATGAAGGGAACGATAGGTTCCAAAGAGGAAAGGATACGTACGAAAAGGGCAGAACGGACTCGGGTGGAAAAAGGGGTAGCGCCTAAGTACCCACCCGGGGAAGGGAAGCATATGGCCCGTCGAGTCATCCAACAGCTAACGATTGGCTTGGGCGGGACATGCACGAGCATGTTACTCCCGGCAACAGTAAAGTCAAAGTATGATGGGAATGATAAGGGTAAAAGAAGAAGGAAATAAGAAAACGGTTAAATGGAATGTTTCACGTGTGTGTGTACGGTGTAATTAAGAAATGAAAAGATAATGTGTAGTGTGTGTGAAGTTTCCTTTAATAGTTTGTAACCGCTTTACAGATTTTGTAGGTGACGCGGACGAGGTATGAGAGGGGCATGGGAAGGAGGTCGTCAGTTGTCCGGTGATAGAGTCCGGTCCTTTGGAGAACACTCTAAATTATGATGTCGAACTTTGATGTTTTCGAACTACCTTTTAAGTTTGCATTCGAATGTTTTTGTTTTATTTAGCACGTTTTAACAAAACAGCTAGGCCCAAATTAGGCTCGTTACATGCACGGTGCTGGACCTTTCGGCGCTGCCAGCCGGCTCTTCTCTGGCCTCTAGTGGCTTGCACCCATTGCTGAACGATGCTGCTGACAAGTTTGTCGAAAATTGTCGTCGCATGTGATGAACAAGAATGGCCCGAAGTAGCATCTGCAATAAGTGGACCGATCGGTCTGGGGCGCATGTGAGGAACTGGGCCCCACATCTCGGGACCGGTCGCCAAAGGCGATCGATCGGGCCAAATGATATAAATGGGCCCTTTGCTAATCGTGGGCTGGACCCGACCCTCCATGTTCGGCTTGCGTTGTTTGGGCTGTTATGTCCAAGACTGGCCTTGACCATGTTCGGGGTATCGGGTTACGGTGATCTCATCACTAGCCCCTCGGACGCAGTCGCCCCCATGGTGGTGACTCGGGGTCGATCAACAATTGAGATCGTTTGTGCACATGTGCCGATGACGACAACGCAAACTCGTAGCCGAACCGATCGTAATGGCGTCCTTGGGACCGATCCAGTACTTAGAAGTTTCTTGGTGCGGATTTTTGAATTTGAAATCCGGACGAAGGGTGGAGCCGACCCTCAGGCATTTTTTCAATTTGTTCTTGGTGGGATCCCGTACGAGCAGAAGGTTGTTAGGAGGTCGCAAGCTATATTACATAGCCACCCGAACGAAGGAATGTATTATAGTTGACAAGGAAAATTCCCTACATGAATGGGAATCTTCCTATGTCTGGATAGACATCCCGAGGGAGGACTTGCTAAAAGTTACCTTCCTAACCACTCACCCAGACATCGGGAAGTTGGACCGAAGCCGGTGCAACCCGTCCCACCCTGATTTTGCCAACACCTTGGCAATGCTTCCTCCTCCCGAACGGCGTCTTAAACGAATTGACATCCTTCGGGAGAAGAAGCTGTTAGAGATCAGGGTAGCAGGAAGAAAAGGAACCCCTACCCCGATGGGTGACTTCTCCACCTCTGACTCTTCTGAGTCAGACGAATCGGGTGCGACTTGACCCCCTCCAATTCATACTTCCTTATCCTCATTTTTTTTCTTTTGCAGATTCCACTGATACCATGTCCGGGAACCGACTTGCTGCAGTGGCTGCTGCTTCAATAGCCAAGAAGGAGGCCCAGCTGCATGCCTCAAAACCTAAGCCCAGCGCTGCAACTGGGCCATCAAGATCGTCAGGGAGCTCTAGCAGTCACAGGCTAGAGCCCCGATCAATGGACGAGGTGGATGAGGTTATCTCTATTAAGATACTCTCATTAGGTCTTCCTGCCTAAGGACCACAAGGACAGGGAAGCTGAGCCCCCGGTATATCGCACCATATGAGGTTGAACGAAGGATCGGAAACCTAGCATATCAGCTGAAGCTCCCGGAGGAAATGGGGGGGATACACAACGTATTCCATGTATCCCAACTGAGGAGGAGGATAACTGAAGGAATCCAAGAATGTGTGGGAGAACCCATAGAGATAACCCCGGAACTAACGTACGAGGAAGTCCCAGTATAGATCTTAGGCAGAGAGGAAAGANACCCGACACATGATTTGGAATTAGTCGCGGTGGTATTCGCACTCAAGATTTGGAGACATTACTTGTACGGTGTGAAGTGCGAGATATTCACCGACCACAAGATTTTGAAGTATCTATTCACTCAGAAGGAGCTTAATATGAGACAACGGATATGGTTGGAACTGATAAAAGATTATGATCTGGATATTCAATACCACCCCGGAAAAGCAAACCAGGTAGCCGATGCACTGAGCAGGAAGACTCATGGCACGCTAGCCAACACATTGATAAGGGAAATGGAGAGCCTGCAACTGGAAATGGTAGAATCGACCACAGTCATGTTAGGGACGATTACCGCAAGGCCTGGGATACTGGAAGAGGTACTAGAGGCACAGATATCAGACCCTGAGAAACCTGTGACGCGAAAAGGGAGAAACATGTCCGATAAATTGGGAATAAGCAAAGGAAGCGATGGGCTAGTCCGAATGAATGAACGTATATGGGTACCAAACAGGCCAGAACTAAGAAAGAAGATTATGACGGAAGCACACAGTTCAGCATTCTCAGTTCACCCAGGAAGTACTAAGATGTATCGAGACCTAAAGACGCACTGGTGATGGAACGGAATGAAAAACGAGATTGCCAACTTTGTGGCCAAATGCGAAAACTGCCAAGAGTTAAGCCGAACACCAACGCCCGGGGGGCGAACTACAACCCTTAGAAATTCCAGAATGGAAATGGGATAGCATCCGCATGGACTTTGTGGTAGGACTACATAAGAGCCCACGAAAGAACGACGCGATATGGGTGGTGGTGGACCGTCTTACGAAGGCGGCTCACTTTTTAGCAGTCAAGACGACTTACGGAGTGGATAGGCTAGCCAGAATATATGTGGATAACATAGTCAAATTACATGGAGTTCCAGTAAATATCGTGTCAGACAGGGACCCAAGATTCACGTCTAGATTTTGGCAAAGCTTACAGAAATCGCTCTGAACTCAATTATGCATGAACACAGCCTATCATCCCCAGACGGACGGTCAGACCGAGAGAACCAACCAGATTATGGAGGATATGTTACGGGCATGTGTACTGGAGTTTAAGGGTGCTTGGGAGGATTTCCTACCGCTAGTGGAATTTGCGTACAATAACAGCTTTCAGAGCAGCATTGGTATGGCGCCATATGAGGCATTGTACGGGAGGAAGTGTCGTACACCGCTATGTTGGGATGAGGTGGGAGAGAGAACGACCACGGGAACAGAATTAGTGGAAGTCAACATTGAAAAGGTAGCCGTAGTACGAAAGAACATTAAGGCGGCACAGGACCGATACAAAAGTTGGGAAGACACAAAAAGGAGACCCTTAGAGTTAAAAGTTGGAGATCACGCATTCCTAAAGGTATCTCCTATGAAGGGGGTGCTAAGGACCACAAGGACAGGGAAGCTGAGCCCCCGGTATATCGGACCATATGAGGTTGAACGAAGGATCGGAAACCTAGCATATCAGCTGAAGCTCCCGGAGGAAATGGGGGGGATACACAACGTATTCCATGTATCCCAACTGAGAAGGAGGATAACTGAAGGAATCCAAGAATGTGTGGGAGAACCCATAGAAATAACCCCGGAACTAACTTACGATTAAGTCCAGTAAAGATCTTAGGCAGAGAGGAAAGAACGCTCAGAAACAAACAAATCCCCATGGTAAAAGTACAATGGTCAAATCAAGGAGAGAGGGATGCCACATGGGAAACGGAAAGGGAAATTAGACAGAAAGCGCCGGAGTTAATGGAAGATTGGTACGCACGAGTTTCGGGACGAAACTCAAAATGAGTGGGGAATGATGTAATAGCTGAGAAAAAGGTACGACGAAACAAATAGTAGGGAATGTAGCGGTAAAGTCTAGACGAGAGATACGGGAACGAAAGAACGTAAAAGGGAACGAAAAATGGAAAAGTAATGAAAAAGATAAAAGAGGGGTCAAAAGCAAAAGGATGGAGGGGTCAAAGTGTTAATTAGAAAAGTTAGGATGTCTATAAATAGGGGTGAGGAGGCCCAAAAACAAGTTAATCATCATTAAAACCCTAAAATTCGAGAATTCCCGCGAAGAAGGAAATTATCGCGAATTTCACCTGCATGTCTTTTTATCGCGGAAATTTTCTGACCAAATTGTCGCGAATTTTATGTGAAGAGGAAATTGTCGCGAAAGTGGAGGCTGTGTAAATTATCGCGGAAATTGTGATCAGTGCAGTATTATCGCGGATTTGATGATGATGAAAATTATCGCGGATTTTGGTTAGTGAAGAGAATTGTCGCGGATTTGGTTTCAAGAGTAAATTATCGCGGATTTCATATTTCAGCATAGAATTATTGCGAATTTCGAGGAAATTCTAAGTTTAAGTGTTTTCGTCGCGTCTCGACGTCGGATCGTAGGAGGAACGGAACACGTAAGGTCTACGGTAACCACATAGTTAACAATAGGATAATAAGGTCGAAATTCGAGTAACTAAAACCTATTACGAAATGCAGGAAAGCGCGGATAGACTATAACAAGCAAAAGCAACGGTAAGCGCAGTGAACACAATATAGTAAGGGAAGGTTCAGACTTAGGGAATGAGATTGGGTTAATAAAGAAGGTAGATATGATACGAATGAACGAGATAAATGATAATAAGACTCGGGGTAAGGGAGAATGGACCGTCCGACCGAACCCGGCATCGTGCGTAGTACACGATTAGCCAAAGGAAGGGCATGCCTGATGAAGGGAACGATAAGTTCCAAAGAGGAAAAGATACGTACGAAGAGGGCGGAACGGATCCGGGTGGAAAAAGGGGTAGCGCCTAAGTACCCACCCGGGGAAGGGATGCATATGGCCCGTCGAGTCATCCAACAGCTAACGGTTGGCTTGGGCGGGACATGCACCGAGCATGTTAATCTCGGCAACAGAAAAGTTAATGAATGATGGAAATGATAAGGGTAAAAGAAGAGGGAAATAAGAAAACGGTTAAGTTTGAAATGGTTCATATGTGTGTGTAAGATGTAACTAAGAAGTAAGAAATATAATGTGTAGTGTGTATGAAGTTTCCTTTAATAGATTGTGTCAGCTTTACAGATTTTGTAGGTGACGCAGGTGAGATATGATAGGGACGGGGAAGGAGGTCGTCGGTTGTCCGGTGATAGAGTCCTGTCCTTCGGAGAACACTCTAAATTATGCAGTCGTACTTTAATGTTTTGAACTATGTTTTAAATTTGCTTCTGAACATCTCAGTTTTAATTATCATGTTTTAACAAAACAATTAGGCCCAAATTAGGGTCGTTACAGCCTTGGACCTTGCCTCCACCGTCCAGCTCAGCCGAAGCGCCTCCTCGGCATCTAAAGAGCTTGAGAGCCAACTTGTCTTTGCTCAACGGCAAGTTGAAATTAAACAAAAGAAGCTGGAGGCGGTCAGGGCCGATCGGGACCGTCTGAATGGAGAGCTGCTTGGAGCGGGCACCGAGTTGACCTTAGCTACCTCAGAGGCCGGGGAGGCCCAAGCAACAGCAAACTCCGCCACGTCACGAGTTTTGGAGCTGTAGCGTCAGATACAAGAGATATCTGACGAAAGCAACATGCTGCTTCTGCAGTCCCAAGATGAGAAGAATGCCTTGAAGGAAAAGCGAGTAGCGCTCAAAGAAGACCTGGTCAGGGTTCTAGGGTCAACTGAGGGTGCAGTTCGGGAGGCCCTATTGGGTTTTGCCCGATCGCCCTTGATGTTTGCCTTAGTTTCAAATGTCTATGGACCGAACGTCTCCCAATACATGGACAACATGAAGGAACAAATAGTTAGCAAGTTTGGTCTGGATCCCGAAGATGAACGTTGGGAGACACTTGATCCACTGACCAAGGATGGAAACTTCTGCGAGATCCCCGAACGGGATGAACCCCCACTAGAGAATGATCCCAACTATCCCATTTTCGACCTGATGGAGAGGTTGGTCAACGAGATAGTTGAGGAAAGGGGGAAAAAGGTGGAGGATCTCAAGGCATGGATTGCAGAGAAGTCTGGTGGAGCAGATAAGGAAGAAGGACAAACAGATTAGGATTTAATTTCCCGTCATTTCCTTCCTGTATTTGTAAACTCCGCGTTCTTGAATAAAACATCTCCTTTTGTTTAATCTGGATTTGCCAAGTATAAGGTCGGGGCTTTAGCCAAGCATGGCCCGAACGGTCTTCACCAGCACACATTCGAATTCTGCTTAGATTAGTAAGCTAGGAATAAACCCCAACTATACCATGAAATCTCACATGAGTCCGTCCAATGGAATATCAAGACTTTGGCGGTATTGCCATGGCTCTTCACGAGTCCCTTGACATATCTTTATCCGAAGCCCCGGTTCTTAAGATAGTCCCATGACGGGCTTTTGGTTGCATTCGACAGGTTAACTCTGTCCTAGTTTCTTGCCTGTATATCAGGTTTAATGAAGCAAGGGCTACCTCTAGGTGATGAGTGCCGTTTGAAGAAAGAATTGAGTTCGTAGTGAGTTCTGGGAGTATGCAATTCATCTAAGTACTCGGCAAGGGTGGAAGCAACTGACTCGTCAGAGCGGTCACACAACTTGGGAGCCTTGTGGATGATTGCTACAGTCACCAGTCCAAACTCGTCCAGAAAATCCAACTCCAAGATCGGTCCCCCATAGCTAGAAATACTTTGTGTTGCATTCATTTGTAAACTTATTCAAGCAAACGAAACGTTTTAAAGTTCAGAGTTACCATATATGTCAAACGCTTTGGTTTTCTACCTCATGTTCTCCTATTGTAAATCTATGAACTTGACATTTATAGTGGATTCAAAGGCTACGGCCGGGGTGGTTTTTTATCCTTTCTTTTACAAAAAGGTTTTCCACATACAAAAATCGTGTCTTTTTACTTCTTGCTTTCGTATTACTTTTTCGTTCGACCCCTATCCGTAAAAGGGGTCTAAATTTTGTTATTGCGGATTTTTAGCAGCGATAACATTGGCGCCGTCTGTGGGGACGTTTTTAATCCCATTGAGTTTTTATCCGGAGTTTAGAATGAAGAACGCGAATATATTTTCGATTCAGCGCAGCTTTGGTATTAAGTTTGTTTCTGATTATTGAACCATTGGCTCGGTCTGAAATTTTGATATATAGTTATGATATTACCTGGGTATATTTCTTGCACTTATCCATACCCGGGGACTCGTCCGACGCAGTTATTGGTATTTTCGGTATTATTGGTATTTTCGGTATTTTCGGTATTTTGACCGGGTGGCTTTCTCAAGTGGTATTCTCGCTATTCTGGCTCGCTGGACCCCGTATAAAGTCTCTGTAAGCATTTCGGGACATTTCGTGTTATTTCGGCCCCGGACGGGGCCAGGGGTATTTTCGTCATTTGCCACCCGGGAGCGCACCGATCAGGCGCAACGAAGTGTACGGTTATGTATTCGCTATATGGAAGCAGTGGATTATTTTACGGGGTCCTCCGGTATTTTCTCATCTACATNTCTAATGAATCATTTTCAATCTCTTGTGACATCTCCATTTCAAACTGCTTTAATAACCACATGTTTCATCTGCTTATCGTTTTTTTTATACTTCCGAGAAGACCTCATCATTTGAATCCACTCATGTTTTCTGATAGAACATCCACAATCCAAACTGATTTCTTCGCACTAGAGCCTTCTATAGCGATTTGGCACATGATATTACAACAAGAATGTGGTGATAACTCCCGGTTCCCTTTCATCTTTCCGATACATGATGAGATAGGAAACTTCATCATCAAATGAAGCTTGGATACAATCGGCTCGAACAAATATAAAGCAATACTTTAGAATATCATTATAAGGGATGATAAGATATTCCACCACTACGAATACCACCAGTAAATTACTCAATATTTTTTTATCTCCCAAAGATATTAGGAGAAATTAGATCCTTCGGGAGCAACAACTGTTCTTAAATCCGACTAACATAAAATGTAATGGTCTGGGCTTAATAGTTCAACTCAATAATGTCGTAGGTGAATTAAGAAGGCAAGTCCCATAAATTTATATTTCCGGAATAATACTATTCCAAACGATCATTAAAATAAATTTGAAGAAGGGGAGTTCCATAAAAATAAATTTCCGAACGAATACCATTATGGGCAATTAACAAAATATATAAATTCGATGTCCCCTTCACGATATATAACTCCAAACAAGTAACCTTGATAGATAACTCCATAAAGGAATTTAGAATGATCAATTAATCACCAATGGCAGATATAGTGATGCTACGACTAATAACCAATTATTTGAAGTCCTTATAAATATTATTCCGGACGAATACCATTCCGGATAATTAAGACTATTCTGAACGAATACCATTTCGGATGATTAAGAACAACAATTAGATACATCATTCACGATATGCTCACTACTATCAATAATATGACAATGAAATAGAGTTTAATCTAATTTCCTTAGTCTAATAATGTTTTTTAACTGCAAATCCTCAAATAAAATTCCGAGGGTCGCAAAACTCTATTGGTTTTCGTTATAATCGCCATTATGTTAACTGTATGGTACCTCATTAAAGCAGACCCACACGATGGAAATAAGGAGCTTTAATCGATGAAGGCATGTAATATTTCTCAAACAACATGGAAACTAGGGTGAAACGACTACTTCACGAAATGCTCAAATCTCCTTGAATGATGTGCAAAAGCCTCAGATAGTTCGTATTACCATTAAGGATGCATTAACCTTCGCTAGACTCTGAGTATCGAAACTTAAACCACCGAAGCCATAGATAACATGTCTGAAACATATAAAGAACTCAATAAAATTTCTTGATAGAATTCCATAGAGCAAAATAATATTCCGTGATATCAGTTTCTTCTAATTGATAACCATATAAATAGGCTCATAGCTGAAAACCGAAAAATTATGCATCATAGTCTTTGATAATGATATATTGCACTCTTTCAAATATTCTTTAATCATGAACAAACTGAATATATACAAAGGCAAGCTTCTGGATGCTCTTTCGAATTCAAAATATTTTGATAAACACCGAGGAAGTAGATAGCTAATAAATGCCCTCCCGGATGAATTCCCGCTCCGAGAGGGATGAGTAATGATTTCGCCGACCAGGGGTTCTTCCGAAAGTATTGATTGAGTCCCCGGTAATACATCGCCCTGGTTTCTTCCAATTATCATAGGGTTCGGCATTGTTATCGACCCTCAACAGTGAAAAGATGTTAAAATACTCTCTACATGATTTAATCTAAGAAATATTTAAAATTTATCCAATCTACCACTAAATATTTGCCGTGGCGACTTCAAGGAACCCAAATTACGAAAATGACCCTAACATCAATTTATCCGTGAATCTTCCAAAAATATTGATAATGTCATTAGGAACTTTAATATGCGATTCCAGGGCCTATAAATTACGAAAACACAATATCCCCGGGGTGTCCGAAATATAAAATACCTCCAAAGTTACTTTATTTCAAAATATTCAAAATACATTGGAAGACGCTCCATAAGATTATCGGGGTATCTAAATTACAAAAATATCACCGTGCAATATCAATAGTGATCTTCATAGTTCATTGCAAAAATAATCATCCCTTCTTAATTCGTCGCTGTGGCAGAATATCAAACCAACAACTTCACATTTTTTGTGATGTCTTTGCAATACTGTGAAATCAAATAGAAATGAACTCTAATCAACTCAAGTGTCTTCAGTCTGAAGACAGAACTCCGACTCCACCAATCAATTAGAAAAGAACCATCGTGCTCCAAATTTGAAATATTATGAGCANAAAAGTTAATGAATGATGGAAATGATAAGGGTAAAAGAATAAGGAAATAAGAAAACGGTTAAGTGAATTGGTTCATGTGTGTGTGTATGATGTAACTAAGAAGTAAGAAAGATAATGTGTAGTGTGTGTGAAGTTTCCTTTAATAGATTGTGACCGCTTTACAGATTTTGTAGGTGACGCAGGTGAGATATGATAGGGATGGGAAAGGAGGTCGTCGGTTGTCCGGTGATAGAGTCATGTCCTTCGGAGAACACTCTAAATTATGATGTCGTACTTTAATGTTTCGTACTATATTTTAAATTTGCTTTCGAATATTTCCGTTTGAATTATCATGTTTTAACAAAACGACTAGGCTCAAATTAGGGTCGTTACATAACGTATCCCATACAATGACTTAACACATTCCTTCTATACTTGAACCTCCGTTTATTAGGTCGTGTTCACTCTAGTTACATATGTTCGTTGCCTTAGTGCTCCCTTAGTTCCGAGCATGATTCATGATTATTTGACAAATTCACATCTTATGTCCTTATGCTATACCATTCTCTATTACCTGTGAATCGTGCACCGTACAAGTCTATGGCTCCTGTTTTCCATGTTTACCCAAATCATGTGGATCTTTAAAAGTCGCGAGTTCCCCTCCCTAGTCCTAGTTTCGCGTTGTTTTGTTCCATATTCACGTGGATCTATCAAAATGTAACAGATTCCCTCTCCTGGCCCTGGTTTTAGGTGGATCTATAGAAATGCCACATATTCCCTAACATGGCCTTGGTCTCACGTGGATCTGTCAAAATGTTGTGGTCCCACTCCTGGTCCTGGTCTCAAATGGTTTTGCTTCGTAATTGCGGGGAAATGTACATAATGTCACGAGTTTCAATGCCTTATGTGTATTTTTGCTTGGTTTCATGCCTTAGGTTTATCATTCATTGTTCTTGCACCATACACCTTTATTTATAGAGTTATATTTATGTTTAATTACAATTTAATCACTTCCTTAATTGCAAATTTGTTCATTTCCTTCACCTCGATATATTATAGACTTTTATGATCGAATACCTCGTCTTACCATTCGGTCTCTTTGTCCTTCAAGGTCGTCACAATAATGCTAGAGAACTCAAAGTAAATGACACAAGAAGTTTCACTTGAGAAATCCAAGGTAAGTGAAAAATAACATGTCTTACGGATAATCAATTTCACTATTATAAGAAAAATACAACAAACGAGTTCTATAAGACTAATAGACAATACGAGATTGATTCGGACAATGAACCCAATACATTCTTTTATAGTGTAGAGGTTGGATAAAAATATGAAACTAATAAATTTTTCTTAATATTTGATCATATCTTAATATATAATTCATCATAATCAAATCATATATATGCTTCAATACATTGATATCATACGATATTGTTTCCTTAAAATATTCATTCCATATATGTATTCCTTGAATTGCTCTGGCTTTTTTATTTCGACAATTTCGAAGTGTATTTATAACTGGGATCATATACCA
Source organism: Utricularia reniformis (assembly GCA_009725065.1). Lineage (NCBI taxonomy): Eukaryota > Viridiplantae > Streptophyta > Magnoliopsida > Lamiales > Lentibulariaceae > Utricularia > Utricularia reniformis. Next base: position 1,964 of record RWGZ01001247.1, on the reverse strand, counting down.
CATTCACCACGTTCGACACCTCTGTCATGCACCTTATTTTTGTTACATGTTTGGTAGTGAATGCCTTCTTTCTCTTTTGTGGTCGAGTAGTTGTTGGACCACGTTATCGACACTTGCTCTATTCTCCAGTTGGATATGTACCAAAAGTCATGTCATGGCGACATGTGTAAGTATACTCCGTGATTGATCGGTATTGCCTAATTGCCATACTTTGTGACCAATCGGTATGACTGGATCAACATACTTCGTGACCAATCGATATTATCCAATAGTTATACTTCGTTACCGATCAATATGAGCCGATTGTCATGTTACGAATACTGATCCATAAGGAATCAAACTCTACATTCTAAAGACTACCCAGTCAACACTTTCCAAATAGGGAGGGGTCTTAGTAAAGGGTGAATGGAGAAAAATGAATAAAAGAATTTGTTGCTTGGCATTCAAATGGGAAGCACGTAGAACATAATGAACTTCTTCTAGAACAAATGGATCCCCCCACCCCACCTCCATCGCGCTAAGAAGCCAGCAAATTCAACAGGTTTTCACATGGAAAAACATTGCATGTGTTGGTTCATTTTCTCCCTTGAGGTAGGCAAAAGCCCTAATCAAACGGTTCAGGGTTGGGTTTCTTCGGGTTTTGGAAGTTAGTTGGGACCAGACTAAATGCTAAGTTTAATCATATGGTTCGATAGGTTTTTTTCATATGGGCTATTACAAGAGACCAACTCGAGACCAAGACTAGATCCTATGGTTCGGTTATGGTACGGATTGGTCTTTGAAGACCTTATAATATTTTTAAAATGTTTTATATTAATGAATAATATACATATAATATTATTCAATATAGATAGCTTTTACTTTCAAATTTTTAAATCTAATAAAAATAAAATAGTTAATCAACAAAGAAATACAAAAATGAGGAAAATGTATTGGTAAAGTAAATTTTTGATAAGATATTACTAACAAAATACAAAATAAAGATCCACTCAATCGTCAATTTTGTCATATTCTAAACTTTCATTCAATACTCTTTTTATCTCTTCTGTTTTTCTCGTAGCTTTTTCATATACAAAATGTTAAACACCAATCAAATTTTGAAAAGGTATGAATTGAGATATTCAAATAGCAATGGTTTAAATAAATAGGAAATAAGAAAAAATTAAATGAATTATGGCTGGAAAATGAATGATTTGATTTAATTCTCTATTGATGAAAGTTTTTACTCTAATTTCAAATGATAATTGTAGAATTAGAACTATAATTTAGAAATTGAAAATATTGGAAAGTTGAATTGATGAATGGAAAAAAAAGTTGAATTATGTTATGGTTATTTAATATCTTTTAATTAATGTGTAAATTTAATTTTTTAATTTATATTTATTAGATCTTATGGATCGATCTCAAACCCATCTATTAAAGACCAAAAACTAATTTTTAAAAATAATCTAACTTCAATCTCATAAATATAATGTCGTCCCAAAACAATTAAATTAATATAGATTAAAAAACCCGTTTGTAAATTATCGAACTAATCCTGCCTTTTAGTTACCGTTTTTACACTCACCCCAGCACTTTTTCATTAGTCGTCAAGTTTAAGATAATAAAGCTACACCAAGCTCTGCTCCAACTCCTTTGGAGAGGGCAGGCAACATCTTCACCAATGAAAGAAAGTGAAGTTTTTTGCTATTGCAATTGCTTCTTCTCCCCTCCTACCCATAAAAAAAGAGAGAAGATAAGATGTGTTTTGAAGACACTTTGGGCTTCAGAAATTGAGACGGCAAGCATAAGTGGCTTTTGGTGTCCAATCACTCGGAATCACGTTTCTGGCCGATAGGATTTTACCGGTCAGCAAAGTCTTGACCCTCACCGAGAACGGGCCTTGCAGTGGTCCGGCGATGATACACCAGTTTGCACCCCACACGTGGGTCATTTCTAGCCATTCATCAGAACTCCCCTGCAGA
>RWGZ01001246.1:55481-206789 GCA_009725065.1 Utricularia reniformis | reverse complement strand
GCACAAAAATAATATAATCAGCTACTCATAGACGAACTAAGAATAACATGTATGCATTAGATAATAAAATAACATTTATAAAAAAAGGTAAAATTTGATAAGAAACAATAGAATGTGAAGTTGAATCCACGCAAAACAAACTACAAATCGAATGGCATAAGCTTCACTAAATAAATATATTACAAAGACCACACATCATAAAACGCTGAAAAGGAAGACTACAGAGAGATTGAAATAGGATTACGCTGTCTGCAATTGATTCGTTTCAAAACAGCTATGCTGCTTCCGACGATTACGTTTCAAAGCTCCGGCGCCGCTTAGGGTGCTAAGACAATGCTTCTATTTGGGCTACACGCATGGGCTAAGCCAATCAACCCAATAACTTCAACGATACGTTTATTTTTTTGTTATATTAATTTATTTAAATAAAATGATATTTTTTTAGAGTCATTATTCAACCCTATAACAAAATATCGATACGTTTAGGCTTCTAATAAAGCCTAATATTCGAAAGATCTTAACTCGTTTGGGCTTCTAATATGGCCTCGTCAAATCTGATCAATGGGTTTTTTTTATTATCCAAGTTTGACAATAACTAATCACTAATTAGAAGTTTTATAATGTTTAAAACTCATATTTTTAATAAACCAATTTTAATATTTAATCTATTCAATATTTCAATACTTGTCCAATGGATTGGGTGTGAAAATCCCTTATCCTTTTACATTTTACTTTTATCTTATTAGTTATTTTATTTTCGTTTATTTACGTTAAAAATAATTATTATTTGGGTAAATGTTTTTTTTTATTTTGTTTTTAATGGTATAATTTTGTGTATTTAGATGGAGTATTTTCTAAAATTAAATATATATTTTAAATAAATATTTTTTTAATACAACAATCAAAATAGAAAGATAATGATATGAAAATGATGCACAACATAGAGATAATTATTACAACATATAGTTGTAATAAATGGATATAATTATAAAAATATTAAACAGTAGTTAGAGAATTTGTTAATTATAAAAATAAAATTATTTTTGTACGAGAAAAATGATGTATATGAAAGAAAATAAAATAATTATGAGAATATATGAGAAATATAACATATACAAACTCTAAACACTAAATCCTAATCTTTAATCAATTCAAATTTGATAAACTTTGTGCATACAAGCTCTCGTAGTTAGCTAAAATACTAAATTCTAAACCCTAAATTGAAATCCAATTAACTTTGATATTTAGATCGGGTTTATTATTTTGGTTATAACGAATAATATAGATTAGGGTTTAGGGAGGAGGACAAATTAAGCCCTAGTTACGTAGCTAAGCTTACAGATATTAATTTTCAACTAGACAAAGGTCATCCCTTTTAAATGCATTACCCACGCTTAATATTATATTCCCTACTAAAGTTTACAATACTAAGCATCTAGACCAACGAAACGACACCGTTTTCTTATACGAACATTTTTTTGGATAGAATCGGATAACCTAAAGATTCTATAATGGGAAAATTACATATATTATATAATGAGAAAATTAAGTATATGATGTTTCAAGTTAAAAATAATGTAAACATGATTTTCTTAAAGTTTATAAATTATGTATTTACCCCATGTAGTTTCAAAACCAATTAAGAATAATGGTTTTCCGTCATTTTTCCGTGGGCTATTTGGAAAAGTTAAAGTTAAAATGTCAATATAACCGTGTTTTTTGTAATTTTCAAAGCATATTTTAAAGTTAAAATGGCAATATAAAAACCATTTTACGAACATTAAAGTCAAATTTAAATGATTTTAGAGTTTCCAAGGGCCTAAAGCCAATTATAAATTTAAAAATATGATATTTACAACTTTTAAAATTTCAAATATCAATGTTTACATTTATAAAAAGTCTAAGTGTTATTTTTTGTGATTTTTTAACTATAAAGTTATTATATCGATCCGGAATTCTGTAGCGATCCGAATAGGTATGACCGGTACGGACGGTATACCAGCCGACACCAAATTTCATTTTTTACATATGTTTAAAAAATTAAAAATAATTTTTAATTATTTTTTTAAAGTTGGACTTGAAAAAATCTGGAACCCTAAATTTGGTATCTGGTGCAACCAAAAAAAATACTGGTATTGTCTGATATTTGACGTACATGAAAACATTACTACAAAAATCACTCATAATATAATACTAATTTTAAAAAGCATTTAAAACAAGAATGTTGAAAAACGCTAATTATTGAAACATGTAAAAATGTGTTTACATATAAAAAGTTAAGTAATTATATTTAAATAAAATGATCATTACATATGTTATATTTTATATGTTATTTCTCTTACTGTTTTTTATTGAAAATCAACGAATTAAAAATATTGGATAAATATATAATAATGTAATAATAGAGTCGTAGATTTGTCCAATTGGTCATAAGCTTTGTTGACTAGTCAGTCGTTTGGTCGCCGATGGAGGGCGCCGGGTGTTGCCGACCATATTACACGTGGACCCATTTATTTATAAATTAGTTCAACTATTATTGCAAACTGTGCCTAATTGCGCACATAATATAGAGATTAGATTCTAATCCCAACCCACTAAAATAACTCTATGACGTGTACGCTTGCAACTTTTTTCCATTAATAATGCATTTCTTTATGTTATCTCTACGTCATTATAAACTATTATTTTTATATAATTGTAAAAAATATAAATGGTATATTTACTATCATAATCTCGTCTAAAAATATTTTAGGTATTTATTTTTATATAAGTCAATTTCTTTAATTATTCGGAATTCAATTGTTGTGGGGACACGAGCGATATACGAGATTGGGTCCACAATGTGTGGGCTTACGTTCTCGGGAGAGCGAAGCTCTACCTTGGTTTTCACTATAATAATCGAGAAGTACAATTACAATGAAAAGATGTGGGTTATTTGGCGCGAAAACGACTCGTAAAATGATCAAATACACTTGGTTGTGCAGTTATTGTCGAAACCTCGCGACTACTTGCAGAATCTCGCGACTGGCAGGGATGCAGAGCACAATCTCGCAACTCAGTGCAGAATGTCTCGACTCAGTGCAGAATCTCGCGAGTGCAGTGATGCAATGCACAATCTCGCGACTAAGTGCAGAATCTCACGAATGCAGTAATGCAGTGCACAATCTCGCGACTACTTGCAGAATCTCACGACTGGCAGAATGCAGTTTTGTGAACACTTTACCTTGAGAAGCGTAATAATAGTCTGAACCATTTTCCAATGTCTTGAGACTTATATTTATAGAGAAATCCAACTCAATTGGTAAACACTTCAGCCCATGAGTTCAATTTCATTTAATCTAGCCCAATGTTCTTAAATAATATCCAATTAAATTGGAATATTTTTCATACCGTCCCGGAGTTTCGGAAATGCATCTCGATCGAGAATTAATCGAAAATGTCGATGAGAAAATACCGGAAAACCTCGCATACTAATTCTTTGCCTCCAAATATTGAATATGCAGCCAAAAATATCGCCCCGACTTACCGGCGCACTCCTCATGTGCCAAATTACGAAAATATCATTGACCTCGTTTAGTGCCGAATCTGTCCGAAACTGATAGAAATGCCAATATCGTGGTCATATGTTGACCTGGGAAGTCCAAATTACGAGAATACCCCTGAAAATATATCGTGGCGCAAATCTATGAGAATACCGAAAATACCATTTAGCCATGTCGGACGAGCTCTCGGGGTGTTATAATACCGAAAATACCCCGGGGTAATATCATATCCCAAATTTGTAATTTTACATAATTTTTGAGAAAATTATAATATTGATCCTCCAATATTTATATTAGTATAAATAGGATATTATAAAATTTGTAAATTACATGTAAAATCCTTGAAATTTTAAAATGATTCAAAAATGAGATTCGAATAAATAGTAATAGTTTTCATTTTTTTTCATATAAATATTTGATAATTTATACGTTATTTTAAAATTTTTCAAAGTTTGGATATATAATCATTATATATTTTCAAGGTTAATGAATCAAATATAAACTATAAATGTATTTAAAATATTAACGAGTTTTAAAGTCAAATATAAACGGTTTCGACGGCTAACTACACTATTTTAAATTATGAGGGATATGATGTTTACAAATTTTAAAAGTTTGAGATCAACAATACGCATTATTTCAATTTAAAATAATTTGTATGCAATTTACAAAATTTGTGATAATCCGTTTAAACTATTTTAAAATTGGAACTATTGACAAACACTTCTCTAATTTATTTGTATCCTCAAAATTCCAATTGTAGCCCTAAACTGATTTCCATTTACATATTACTTATAACGTCATATATTGTTATATTTCATGAGATTGCCTTAAATATTCTGACAAAAGGAGTGTAATATTATTTTGTATTTCTAGGTTTAGAAATTTTGGTAATTAAATGATAAAAAATTAATAAAATTTTGAAAAAGAGACGAATTCGAGGGTGGATGAGGATCCATCAGCGTGCGAATTGGACGCTTTACCAAATGGGTTTTCGTTATTGATTAATTTGACTTGTCATCTTACGTGATTTTTCAGTCAGTTTTTCTTTCTAACAGAGCGAATCAGCATGTCAGCCCATGTTCATAACGTGTCCCTTCTCTTATTCAGTTCTTCTTCTTCTTCATGTGAGAGGGAGAGGGATCGGTGAAAAATCTGCCGAAAGAGACAGTTTTTGGTGAAAACAAACGGACACAGAGTTTGGAACAAGTACGACTTTGCCTTTTCTTCGTTGTTGCACAGAAGAATTTCTCCACCCTTTTTCTAGGTTTTGTTCCTTTCTTTCCCTGTGAGTATCCTCTTATTTGTTCCTTCTGTATTTCTATCGCGTGATCGGGCATGTTGTTTGTTATCTTATCTGTTCTTGATGTAAAAAAGGTAGAGTACCAAGGATTTTTTTAGCTTTATCAAAACCTCTGTTCGATTACCATCGATTTGCTCTTTTGATCTGCTTTATTCTGATTCCTCTCTATTTGATTTCAGGTTTAGTTCTGGACTGGTGATTCGTCGTTGAAACAAGATCCGTAAGCCTTCAAACTTCGAATTCAGATTGAAAATGGCAAAATATTCAAAAGCTGATTCGAGGAGAATGTATTCATGGTGGTGGGATAGTCATATTAGTCCCAAGAACTCAAAATGGCTTGAAGAAAATCTCAAAGGTAATAATCATTTGAGGCTACCCTTTCAACAATTTTGACAAAGCTTATTTGTCTTAAATTGCTACTCTCACAGGTATGGATTCGAAGGTAAAATCAATGATAAAACTGATCGAAGAAGATGCTGATTCGTTTGCTCGTCGAGCGGAAATGTATTATAAGAAACGTCCTGAGCTTATGAAAATGGTTGAAGAATTCTATAGAGCATATCGTTCATTAGCCGAAAGGTATGATCATGCGACTCGTGTCATTCGTCATGCCCATATAACCATGGCCGAAGCTTTTCCGAACCAAGTTTCATCATCAATGGTTTCTGATGATTCGCCAAGGAGTTCCGTTTCTGGGAATGATTCAACTTTCTCGGATCATTCTACGCTCGTAAGTTTTCTTTATCGAACGATGCTCATAACGTCATGATTTTATACTATTTTTTCGATATGGAACAGGTGGGAGAATTTATGGATGAATCTGATTCAGTTTCTAGAAGGAAATCCTTGACACAGTTCAGCTTCGAGGAGGTCGAAGAAATGGAAGATAGTAAGCTCGGTAATCTTAACTGTGACTCGGAGGCGATTATCGATATGAAGGAAGCCATAGCTAAGCTTGAAGCTGAGAAAGAAGCTGGCCTTGCACAATATAAGCAAAGTTTAGATAAGCTATCACTTCTCGAGACTGAGATGGCTCAGTCCAAAGAAGATTTTAGAGTTCTTTATGATCATGCGAAGATAGCCGAAGGGGAAATCATCGTGTTGAATGCGAAGTTAAGTGAAGCCGAAGCTAAAAAGGAGTTAAATCTTTATAACTACAAGCAGTCTGTGGAGAAGATAACCAAGCTTCAAGAGGATGCTGTGAAACTTAACGAGTCTGCAGAGTTAGAAGCACAAATTTTGAAAGGCGAAATCGAGAAGCTTTCTTCGGAAAAAGAAGTTGCTCTGAATCAGTATATGGAGTTATTAGAGAAAATATCGAATATAGAGAGCAAGTTAGAGTTTGTTGAGGAAGATTCAAGGATACTGAAAGAGAGAGCTGAGAAATCTGAAACTGAAGTTGAAGTTCTTAGAGAAACTATTACAATTTTGAATGAAGAAAAAGTAGCTGCAGCTCAAAAATACCAGAAGTGCTTGGATAAAATATCTGGTTTGGAGGAGAAACTTATTGTTGAGATTACGAGCAGAGACGAAAAGTTGAATGATGCAAGAGAACAGTTATTTTTGTTAGAAAAATCAAACCATTCTATAAGCAATGAATTGGAAGCTTTGATGTTAGCTAATAGTCAGGAGCTAACAGAAAAGCAGAAAGAAATCGAAACGCTCTGTGCTTCCATTCGGGAAGAAAGACATCGGTTTTTCGAAGCTGAGACGGCTTTCGAAGCTTTGCATTTAAAGACTCAAGAAGAACTTCAATCTATAAGTTCTGATCTGCAGCAGAGAGATAAGAGTTTGCTGACCATGGAAGCTGAGAAGAACATTTTGCACGATGAAGTTTTAGTGATTAAAAAGGAGAATGCGTCTTTCGAATCGTCGGTGAAGGAACTAAAGAATGAGAATGCTGGTTTAAGAGAGAATTGGCAAAGGGAGATTAGTGAAAAATCAGCTCTTTTACAGAAGCTGGGAATTCTTGATAAGCTTCTGGAGAAAAACTCTGTTTTGGAGGTTTTTATTTCTGATCTCCATGGGCAATTAGAAGCTGCAGGGAGCAAGATTGAAAAGCTAGAAGAGACATTGCATTCTTTCATAAATGAAAAATCTAGTGTTCTTGAGGAAAAAGTTAAACTTGCTGTGAAACTAAAGGAAACAAGCGAGTATCTCGAGAGAATTTCGGATAATAATACGGTTCTAGAAAAGTCATTATCGGATGCACACCATCAGCTTGAAGCATTAAAGGAAAGATCAATGAACATGGAAAGTTCATGTTTGCTGCTTGTTAATGAGAATAAAGATCTGAAGATCGAAAATGATCGTCTGAATTCTCTGCTGTCGAGTATTCGGATGAAACTCGAAAAACTCGGTAAACTTTATGGGGAAGAAGAGAAAAAATGTTGTGATCTTGTGGAAGAGAAAAGACTGTATCTTTGTAATGGTGAAGAACTCCAGTTATGTTACGAGATGGAGATATTTGTACTAAGCATGCTTATTCATGATCTGATGGAGAGTGAACGTAGAAAAGAAGCTATTTTGTGCCAGATTCAAGATTCTTTACAAATCTTGCAAGGAGAAAACTTGAAGCTTCATGGAGAGAAAAGATCGTTGATGAATGAAATTCGACGATTACATGAAAAGAACGGTTTTCTAGAACAAAACAACAGTGTTTTATTTGATAAAGTGTTGGATTTAGAGAACCTTTATTTGGTCTTAAGAACTTTTTCTAGCGAGATTGTGAGTGATCTTCGAGAAATGAATACTGCGACTGAAGAAAAGTTGGAAGAATCGAAAATCGAGAATCTTCGTCTAGAGGTGAATCTGCGGAAGACGAAGGAGGAGTTGAAGGATTTCATAACTTTGAACAATAAATCTAATGATGAGAATGAAGCACTTCTTGTAAGATTACAGAATTGTATGATAAGTCAGTTTCTGTATGAGCAAAAGTGGAATGAGCTTCAAGAAGTATGTCTTAGCTACATGGATCAAAACGAAGATCTCAAAACCGAATTTGGTACGTTTTCTTCGGAGATCGTGTTGTTAAAGGATTGTGTTTTATCTCCAGAGAATCAAACTGGTTCTACACATGAAAAGTTGGAGGATCCGAAGAAAGATACAACACGAATCACTTTGCTCGAGTTGCATGATCTTCGGGCGAGAATTGGAGCAGCTTTAAAGACCGCAGAGGAGAAAAATGATCATATGGTTCGAGAAAACGCTGATCTTCATTCCCAGTTGGATAATTCAAAGAATCAGCTTCAGTTATTACAGAATGAGGTGCAAATATGGAGAATGATGAGGCCAAAATCTAAGATAAGTGAAGCTGGCGATACCCTTTTGACTAAAGATATTGTGCTTGATCAGGTATCAGATTGCTCCTCTTACCGTCTCAAAGACAAAGAAATTGCTGCTGAAAATCAGACAGTGAAGCCACTGAAAAATTTGGATTCAGACAGCAGCATATCTACCAAGAAATTCCAAGACTTGTCTGAACCGAACCAGGAAGTGAAGAAGGTGAATATCTCAGAGAGGCTTGAATCAGATATGGAGAAGCTAGTGAATCTCCAAATGAAAGTTAGAGGCTTGATGAGGAAACTTAATGCAACTGAGAAATGGAGACGAGATATCAAAGGAGCTGTCGAGTGTGAATCGATTAAGGAAAAACTCGAAGAAGCTGACAAAGCTATCTTGAAGTTATTCGCTCTTAACGAAAGATTGATGAAAAACAGCAATAGAGGTTGCTGTTTAGACATGAAATCTTTCTCCATGTTCGAAGTAGAAGATGGAGTTGTTAAGATGAAGAAAGTATCACAACAAGCTCGTAAAATTTCCGATAAAATTGGAAGCTTACAGATTGAAGTAAAGAGACTAGAAAGCGTTGTTGCAAACCTTACAGATGATGAAAAAATAGGAAAAGGTAAAATCTACACAGAGAGAAGAGTTCTTCTCAGAGATTATTTGTATGGAACTGGTGAAAGAACTGAGAATCCTCAGACTCAAGCTCAGTTTTGCGCTTGCTTCCAGCCTTAGTTCCCTTGATATATACATATCTTTTCAGCTTTGAATTTTGGTTTGATTATTATCTAAGCTTTTTGGGATTTACATACGTTTGGAATAGTAAAATTACAAGGAGAAGTGACTGTAAATTTTAAAACTTACAAGCTTTTTTGTCCCATGCTTCTGCTCAGTAAATGCTTAGCTAACTTCTCCCGTATAATATCTCCCGTTGGATCGACTTGCTTGCAGATATTTCCTTTATAACCACTGTCATGATGAGTTGATAATGCCACATCGGGATTCAGTTTTTCGCCGCAGTCTATAATGATATTATGCAACAAACAGCAAACTAAGATGATACTTGGTAGTTTTCGTCGATCCGGTCTCCACATTACCTTATTTAAGATCCTCCAAGCGCCTTTCAGTAGAGAAAACGCCTCTACCGCAGCGGACCTTGCGGTTTCTAGTACATGAATCATGTGTCGAGGAAGCTCATCGTCACTTTGGTGAGGTGTTATAAGCCATGGAAGAAGAGGGTAACTAGAACCACCAACTATGTATTCTCTAATCTCATCACCATGAGATAAATGTTTCGTATTCCCTTTCAAACGTTCTCCGGTTTCACAAAGTTTGTAAAGTCCGGAAAATTTTAGTAGTCGTGGAATGGGTAAACCTCCTGGCCATCCAGTTACAATGTCGAGAAACCTCGTATTTGAATCAACAACACCTTGTACAAACATACTGTAATTGTTTTCTTGATCACACCAATCATCTGAAGTTTGAACTGCAGGTAAAGTCATGATTATGTGAGTAGCATCTATTGCTCCACAGCAATTTGGCAATCCGGATAAAGCTTCGAAACCCGATTTTACTCTCTCCATTTCAGTAGAATCAGGCCATTTGAGATGATGCCTTGCACGATCTTCCATAGCCTCGACGAATCTCCAAGTAACTTGCGACACTGTAGACTGTCCAACGCTAAATGAAGCTCCAACTGAAACCTGGGATTCACCAGAAGCTAGCCTTCTTAAAGCAATGGCAACTTGCTTTTTGACACTTAAAAGCCTTCCTTCAATGTTAATGAGCCCTGAAGGAGGTCGAGAAATGAGATCTTCTCGAACGAGTGAGCATATGTACTCGAATGTTTCTTTCGATACCCGAAAAAAATGTTTGAAACCTTCTTCCTCGTCAAGAGGTATATTTGAACCTGCAAGATAGACAATAGCTCAACAAAGATTGACATTACACTAAAACTCCAGTACAATTTGCTTAAGAAGTGTTTCAAACTAAGATGCAATCTTGAAGATTCAAATAATGAGCATTTCAGAATTAAATTCAGCGACTCTGGGTATCCCAAATCGAAATCTTTAAAACACAAGATGGGTTCTCAAATAGAACTCCAAAGAACCTTAAAATCAATTGCTTTAATCAGAAATCGTGCGAAATAAAGCGTTGAACAAAGTGAAAACCTGGATCTGAAGAATTCTTCTTCCAAAACACATCCCACCATTCACAATCAAAGGCAGTGTTATCCACTGGAACCGTCCCATTCATCTTGTTATTGTTGTTGTTCTTGAGTTGAAGCTTCTTCTTCTTCTTTTTCTTCTTCTTCTTCACCTTCTGAAACCTGTTTGCGTCCTTGATTTTGCTTTCTTTCTTAGGGGGAGCCATGACGGGATTAGCCGAAACTAGTTCGGTTTTCCAAATGGAGGATTTTCCCTTTGCTTAACTCCTGACGTGATACACTCCATCAACAAAGAAGTGAAGAACTAAAGCACCTACCATTTACCAACTACCATTCATCAATGACAATGGAAAGTAGAGTTTTTCTCAATTCTCATTAGCTATCGGGCCGACTCAACGGTCCACAAGTAGGCCCATGATATAAAAATGTAATTATCTTTGTACTATTTTTCCATATTATCTAGAATATTTCTTTATTTTATTAACAAATAGGTCATGGTTAAATGTTAATGTCATTTTACTAACAAATAGGGTTCCAACTCTAATAATTATCTTTAACACAAAGTCATTTTATCGAATGAGCTACATCGTTGAAATAACATATTGATATCGCCACGAGAAATCTATTTTTTGATTACACATTTATTCCTATAAAGTTGATCTCGAGTTGAGAAATGAAACACATCGAGATATTTAGATGGTGGGTTTGACTTGTGACTTTTCGGAATATTTGGGTAGAATTGCTTATTTAGTAGACACATATACTTAATTTGTAGGATTAATGAATCATTGTTTATTATTTGAGTTTCTTTACAGAGATGAACCGTAAGATTTGTAATTGAGCTAGACTGCAAATCTATATAAACAAAGTTAAATTATGAAAGTGGAGAATTTGGATGATCTAATGTTGGTCCCGATATCCACTTCTTTTCGGGATCACACATACTAATAAAAATATATGCTTTTTTATACAAACACAAGCTACACATACTATATTTGCCATTTCAATCTCTAACTGTTCTCATAACCAATGTTTTAAAAAACATAGTGTTATAATGAGAGAATTATTCTATTATATGTTCAATTTTTTTAACATTTTTAAAAAATTAATATTGTAAAAAAAATATAATGAAAAATAATATTTAAATCATTAACATTTTTTATGAAGCAAAACCTTGTACAAAATGAGTAATAATTTTTAGAGAAACCGTCTTTCAGAATATTCCGTATAAGATACATATCAACAGACTATCAGTATGTGGATAGTATTCTAGATTTTGATTTGTTTGGTCTAAAACTATTTTATGATAATTGGCACATAGCGATATTTTTAATAGTATAAAGTTATTAACATTAATATATATAATATAATATTCATAATGTAAATAAAGGTGTCTCTTTATTTTCTTATGGAGTGCATAATAATATAATTATTACTGTACATGATGACGCGGCGCTATGGGGTTAGACTTAGAGAGCCTTTGTGCCCCTGAATTCATGTGAATTCCCCAGCCAATAACTGATCAAAAAAGGGCAAAAAAGAAATTAAAATTTAAGAAAGATTTTCCGTAGTAGTTACAGCTGCGACGGCGCGTAGTCATATACCTCAGTCCTACTCTTCAACTCACCGACTCTTCCACGACTTCCAATCGCACCGGAGCTCTGTTTTCCAGTAGCTTTTCCGGTGATAATCGTCGATCTGGTGTTTTGACGTTTAGCGAGGGTAAAATCTTTGGATCCTTTCGGAAATGGTGCCGGAGGATTGCTCTGCGCAGCCGGAGGAAGGCACCGCAGCGAANGTAACAATGTTCTTGTTGTTTATAGTGCTCTCGGTGTACCTCCTCACACAATCATAAAAGAACATAAGCTAATACTTCTACAGATGAATTCTCTTATAAATTAATATTTGCAACATTAAATTGTGTGTATATTTCAGCCTATGCAATTCGTTTGTTATAGAGGAAAAAATATTAATATAATGAACAAATCAAACTGTTTCAAAATATGGCGCTGTTACAATTCATTTTTATAGACGAAAACACTACGGTTCATATCTGGAACACCTTATGTTAATTATCATTCTTGGAGATGACAAACTTCAATGGCATAATTAAAATATAAAACAATATTATTTTATCAATATCACAATACTCTAATTATTTATACAAGAGTACAAGACTAATATATGATTTATGTATATTGAGGCACGTCCATTGGACGTGCCATTTACTAGTATTCATAAATGTAAATAAAGGTGTCTCTTTATTTTCTTATGGAGTGCATAATAATATAATTATTACTGTACATGATGACGCGGCGCTATGGGGTTAGACTTAGAGAGCCTTTGTGCCCCTGAATTCATGTGAATTCCCCAGCCAATAACTGATCAAAAAAGGGCAAAAAAGAAATTAAAATTTAAGAAAGATTTTCCGTAGTAGTTACAGCTGCGACGGCGCTTAGTCATATACCTCAGTCCTACTCTTCAACTCACCGACTCTTCCACGACTTCCAATCGCACCGGAGCTCTGTTTTCCAGTAGCTTTTCTGGTGATAATCGTCGATCTGGTGTTTTGACGTTTAGCGAGGGTAAAATCTTTGGATCCTGTCGGAAATGGTGCCGGAGGATTGCTCTGCGCAGCCGGAGGAAGGCACCGCAGCGAAAGCGATTTTAGAGAAGCCGCTTCAACAGCTGACTGAAGATGACATTGCTCAGCTTACTCGGGAAGATTGTCGACGGTACCTAAAGGAGAAAGGTAAGAAGTGAAGGAGGAAGGTCAACTGAAGTATTAGAATTACTGTTACTAGTCCTGGTTCGAAAGCGGTCAAATATTTTACTGTTCGGAGTTAATTTTTTGTTGCTAGGAATGAGGAGACCTTCCTGGAACAAATCTCAGGCTATTCAGCAAGTAATAATGCTCAAGAGTCTCCTTGAATCAACGCCAGATTCTGATGCCGGTTCCAGCAAAAGGCTTCGAATTTCCTGTACTGTTAACAGCAATAGCGGCAAAAGTCCTGCTCCAGAGAGTGTGCGTGATCTCCTTATTCTGGATTTGTGTTGTCATTAATTCAGACAAGTCTTTTCGTGTTGATAATTTATGTTTAATGTATTGAGTAAATCCATGTAGGTGCCTACCGTAACAGCCGAGGATGCAGAAAATTCTGCATCTGCTGAGGAAATGACTCAGATTTCTCATAAAGATGTTGAAAAGCCAGATTCATCTGCTGCTTTTCTTTCTTGTTTTTCTCCTGCGAATGAAGAGTGTGCTTTACACAGGTACTTTATGGTTTTCTTGATTATGAATCGTATCCATCATCTTCAATGCTCTTCTAAACTTTCTTATATAAGCTCTTCCAGTGAATTTATGCATTCTATTCAACAGCTCTTTGCTTTCTTCCAGAACTACAGGTTCTTCAATAATCCCAGTTGACCATTTGACGATTTTTTATGGTGGAAAAGTGAATGTTTATGATAATATACCTGCCGATAAGGTATTGAGACTTGTTGTTGCTTTAATTGTTTCCATTTTGATTGTGATTGACCTTCTGCATCATTTGTTAAACGTTTATTTTGCACATCCAAGGCACAAGCAATAATGAATATTGCGACAACACCTTTGCAATTAATGGAAGAAAAGCAAGTAGACAGCTGGGCATTACGGCAATCTTTAACATCAAAAGCAAGGACAGATTCTGCAGCAGTTTATTTACCTCTTCCTAGAATATGTAAATGAAACATGTACTTGCAATTTTATCTTGAAGTTTGATTCTCTTAGATGCCTTTGCTCTTGTTATAGTGAAGATGAAAAGTAACTCTTTAGAGCTTGGAGAAGGAAATGAAGAACCTTGTCAAGATACCCCTGGTAAAGGTTGACTATTCTTACTGTATAGCAATTATATCTTTCTTTTAAATGTTTGGTAGGAACGGAAGGATCATCATCTAGAAAAGCATCACTGCAAAGATATTTAGAGAAAAAAAAAGACAGGTAGCTCGGTTAGTAAAGTGTACCTTTATATCATCAATTGCTTCCATGTTTCTCATATCTCTGTTATGTAGGTTTAAGAGCAAGGGAAAAGTGATATTGGCCTCCTGCTCAAGTGTAAATATGTACTTCAGCCATCTAATTCGTGATCAGATGTCCAGAAGAGAGACAAACTCCCCACTCCCAATAAGACAACTTTCAAATCCTGCTTGCTTTAACTCAGTTTGTGATACAACAATGAATGTCAACCGCTCTTCTGGTCTGATCCACAAAGGTTAGAGATATCACTTTCCTTTACATGACAAATTATTCTTGTCTTTATTACACGTGCTGTTGGTATGAGTTTAACAAAACTTTTGTCACTTCAAAAACCATGCCCATTTATCTTGAATCAGGTTTGACAGATTTTATTTTCAGGCGTATGATAACTCGAAGGCGCTCGCACCAAGATATAAGGTTGATCAAGTATTCCCACTTCATCTATAGACTTACTCTTATTGTACTTATTCTACAAGACCATGTCTGTTCAGCCCATTGGGGTGTTGTAAATTATCTTAGTTGACGCATCCACATCTTCATTGCTAGTAGAATTAGCACTTCAGAAAGCTTTTATCCTCTTAGTACTCCTCCAAGGTAACCACATTTAACTTCTTGGTTCCATCATCAAATGTCTCATTTGATTTCTATGCTGCTAACGAATTATTCTACTTAATCATTTACCATATAAAGCCACTTTTGTGAGATATGGAACTTGTAGTTTATATCTTAACAGTACATTTCAAAGTAAACAAAAATTCAGGGGAAAAGCATAAAAGACGACATACCCTGAAATGACTGTTACAAATTTTCATAATATACATTGGAAATTTAATAAACTTGTTGTTTTTGCATCAAGGCTCTTGGCTATTGACTCTGCTGTGAAGTTGCAGCATCTCTTGGTGATTAGGGTCAACGGAGAGAGCAGCCCGACAATCCCTCAATGCTCCGACCACATCCCCGACATGTTCATGGAAGGCAGCACGAAGATGAAGAAGGTGAAGATCTGCTTTGAATGCAATTGCTCGAGAAAGCTCAGCAATGGCTTCTTTCTGCTGCTGGTTATCCATCAAAACTGCACATACAAAAACAGTGTAAGAAATAACGACGCAACAAATAAAGAGAAGCCGATACAAGACCTGCTGCTCGATATCTGTAAGGATAAACTCGGAGCGGATCTAAACGAGTGACCATATCAAGATCTGCTTTGGTAAGATCACGCTCACAATACTCGGACCTCTTTTCATAAGCTGATGCATTATTTCTTGACTTCTCTATCAGTTTAGTCATCTCAGCATACGCAGCATTTTTATCATTTCTAAGGAAATGAACACGAGCAAGCCCCTGGTGCGCTCGGGTATGTCGTATGTTCAAAGCATTGATGTAGCAATCAACAGCAGCATCTAGATTGTTGCAATCAACATACACACTTCCCAGGTTATTAAGCGCCTAGAGGAGTTACAACAAAATCCAATGTTAAAAACATCTTTGTCTGAATAACTCGGCTAGCAAAACATGCACGAAGCAAAGAACAAAGACAGGATATTGATACCTGACCCTTTCTAAGCCTATCAGAAGGACACTTTAAACCTTCTTCAAGAAGTGATATAATAGTCGAAGAACAAGATGGATCTTGACTAGAGTCAGCTAAAGCATACGCTTTCAAGAAAAAAGCTTCAAAAGATCTTTGAAGACTAATGGACTCCTCGGCCTTCCTTAATCCTTCCTCACAATGACCCGTATCATATAATATCCATCCTTCATACACTAACCTTTCAGGTTCACTCGAAGCATGCTGACGAGCAAGCTGCAAGCTTCTCATTGCCGCTTCAGGACAATTCAGCCTTAAAAAGACGAAGAAAAATAACATATTTTCATATAGATATATTTGAAACTCCAAATTAAACAGGTAAAAGTTACCTCAGAAGAAGTAAAGACTGTCTGAAGTAAAGAATACCCTTGGCTGCATCAGTCTCAAGCATCTGATATATCACAGAAAGTGAACCAATGTCATCAACGGATGACCATTTATCGTAAAGTTGCAACCAGCAATCCGCAGTTGTCCAATTTTCGACATGCTCATGAACAAGTTTATGAAGTTGGGTAGCCGCAAGTCTCCCCTCAAACATCTTATAATTAGGACATAGTGTAAGAATTGTCTGAACATCAGATATAGCAGATTTATGATCTTCGAGAGCTAAATAGATACAACAACGCAGCTCCAAACAGTCTAACGCAAGCTTGAAACCAAGTACCCTATTAATTTCCGCAAGTGCAGATTTGATATCGTGTTTCTTCATCAAAGAAGAAGCTCGGTACATGTAAGGATAAGTCAAGGTTGGATCTAGCTCAGTTGCTCTTTGAAGTTCATCCCATTTCTTATCTTCATTACAATATAGTGATCTCTCTTGATACATCCATCCAATGGGAACGCACGAAGATATTACTGATGAAATCTTATCGTAAGACGAGGATATATTACCCTTAATGCTACTTATTCTTGCTAAACCAACGACGGAATACACATGTCCTTCACTCAAGGCAGCTTCAAATAGCTTTTCAGCTTTCTCATATTCTTTTCTTGAAAATCTAACACATGCTAATTGATGCAGGGACAACATTTTCTGATGTATATTTTCAGCACAAGATATCAATTGCTTCAACAAAGAAACTGCAATATCTGATGATGGATCAGAATCAAGGCAAACTTCTGTTAACAAAGAATAGAGTGAAAATGAAGCAGTGCCAAAAACTATTCCCCTTTTGTGCTTATCCAAATTGCTTAGCAGATCAACAACCTGGGAATCTGTAAGAGAGTCAGGAAGTTCATGCAAAAACGCTTGCAGACAAGAAGCTGCAAGAACAGGAGAGTTATGCTCTAGAGAAAACTCCATGAGTTCCATTACGTCTTGTCTCGATGATACTAAAGAGGCAAGCTTTCTATCACATTCATCCTTTAAGCTTTCACAGCAATATCTATTCGCAAATACTAATAGTTCAAGCAAAAGAGAAGGAGAAATATCACTTAAACTTCTTGTAATACTGAACTCACTAACAGCCTTCAAGCCAATAGAAGATATGTTACTTTGAGAAAGATTGATTTCTTCGGTAGACGACTCAATGAAACACCCGATAAGCATGGCATGAAATGGAGCTGAAAGGCTAGCCATTTTAATCCTATTGCAAATTATTTTCTCATCTCCTATTCGAAAAGAAACAGAACACGGAGAACAAGTATTGATCACATTTGGATAAATTGATTCTTCAATTGTAGGATACTCAGAAGCAATATCAATAGCTCCATATTCCTTAGCGCATTTACCACATGAAGATAATAAATCACATAGAATTTTTTCACCTTGTTTTTCATACTTAAGCCATGCACCAAAAACAAGTCTCTCATGTACAGTGCTAGCTTTTATCCAAGCTGCTTGAAGACTCCTTCGCATTAGTTTTACTTCTCCAAGACCTTTGAATACTTGATACTGCTGTAAATAAAGATTTGACCTCTCTGAGGGAGTACATGATTCGAGTCCTTCATGTATTTTAGCTAATACTTCGACATAATCCACAGCTTTATAAAATGGAACTATATGAGGTTCAGGAACTTTGATTAAAGATTCTCTGCAAAATGGACAAGGTAAATTTTCACATGTAAAGAAAATTAACAAAAATATACATACACTGAAGATGGAGACTGCTTCTCAAGCTTTGTGAGTTTGCCTCTCTCAACTTGGAGCCATGACTGAGGAATAATGGATTTGAACTGGGGTTCTTTACAATTATCCGAAGAGAAAAATGTCTTCATAGGAAAAAATAAACGTAAAAGGGACAAAATCACTAGAATAGCAGGATTAAAATTCCATCCTCAATTTGAGAACCAAAATGTGAATCGCAAAGTTAAAAAATGCTAGATATCGAGACAAGCACTAACTGCTTGTTAAAAGCTTCTTCGAGAATCCAAAGGTCAAATCTTTCGACAAACTTCAAATAAGTTTCACCATTAAGGGCTCCTGTAATGGTGAAAAATCAAGAATTCTCCAACAACCGGAGTGATTGTCTGCAGCTAATTAATTGACAATTGAAAAACCCTTAGCTAAAAAACTCAATCCCCATAAGTTGAGCACAAGAGAATCCAGGCCGTACAAATAAAAGACCGGCGAAAAACAGACATCAGGGGGAAAAGCAGAGAGACACACAGACACAACACTGCTTTAATAATTTCTGCTGGGAAGGCACCCAAATCACCACGCTTAGCCAACTAATCCCAGCACCCGCATAAGTGAACAAATAAAGCAAAACCCAGGTATCGTTTAACCTCGATAACCCTAAAAAACCAAGAACAGTAAAAGATTGAATCCAGTATCTAGTATACGGCAGTCTTTCACAGTACGTAGATTACTAACTAACGATTTCTCGTAATTAGAATGAATACCACCGAATCCAGCAAAGTCAGGAATCAGAATTAATGGACCCAACAAACCGGTTGCGCTTCCATTTCCAAACCTAAGAAACCGAATTTCCAAAGTTCAAAAAAGATAAGATTTCAATTTGATTTCGCCGGCCACAATACGATGCCGTTTTATCGAACCTTACAACGGTCACGCTGTCCTGTCCTGCCCCTTGTTCTTTTTATACGCTGGCATGTTTTATAATTAACCTTATTCATATTATTATACAATAATTTTCAATAACTATTTATCAATTTAAATTTTAAACCTAATTTATGTTTTTAATCTCAATTAAAGAACGTATTTATTTGTTAGCACAAATCACTTTTGACCATATTTTAACTAAATTTGTAAGATCACTTCCAAATTCAAAAATTGATGATAATAATATTATTTTAAATGGTATTAAATATATGTATTTGGGATAGGTAGATGTGTCAATGAGTCGGATTGGACTCGATTTAATCAAATCCAAAATCCAAATTTCTTTTTTTTTCGAATCCGAATCCTATATGATGGATTCATTGAAATCCGAATACATTCAAACCATCATAAATTCACTATAAATAATTTAAATAATACATAAGAAAATTGAATAATTAAGAAGTTTTTTCAAATTTTACTAAAATTATAAAAAATTTATAAATTGATAATATTATAAATAATAACCAAACATAAAGGGAAAATAAAAATATTGTGTGTATTTGCAAAACATATTCAAATATCACTAGATCGAATTGTATATTGTTTAATACAAAATAAATAAATGGAAACATTAAGTTGTTATAATAATACATGTCACAATAAAATAATAACAAAAATTTAGAAAGCATTATTAATATATTATAATATTGTACTCCATAATGCATTAACAATAAAATAGACTTCTTAAAAAGATAGACTAACCGCACTTTGTTCATATGTAAATTAATTTGATTAGAAATAGACTTTATTAATGAGTTTCGTTAAATGATCATTTTAATTTTGTTATAATTATTTAAATTACTTGGTTTAAATGAATTAGATTAGATATTAGTAAATAATTCGTATCCGATCCAAATTCAAAATATTACAATCTGAATCCGGTCCAAATTGATGAGTTGGACAAGATTACTCAATTTTATCCGATCCATTAACACTCCTAATAATAAGAGTGTAAACAAACGGAACTTAGTCAAATGTTTTTAAAATTCGAGTTCAACTCAAATAGACGGGGTTCGATTAGGTCTTTGGAAACTATAAAAATTATGATTCAATGTTTGGTTAGATAGAGGTTCGCGTACAACTCGAGTTCAAATTTAATGTTCGCAATTAATTTTAAATAATATATATCTAATATACATAATATTACAATATAAATATATAGCATATTATTAATATATATATATATTATACTTACACTTTAGAAGATATATACTTACATTTTAGAAGATTACTGGTCGTTTATTATATATAGAAGATCTACAGTAATGTTATTAAAATTCAAAGAATCAGAATTATTATTAATTTAAAAAATTATATACCACTAAATATAATTATCTATAATATGTTTGATCTCCAAATTTTCAAGATTTTTACAAATTTGATCATAAACTTTCATTTGATATCCATGATCCACATACTTTGATCTTTTTAATAAAAATGATCCCTAATGTTTTTTTAATCTGGTAAAACTAGTCCCCAAAATTTGAGAATCAATTTTACCACATACATTAAACATTGATTACTAAATTTACCAAAGTTTAAGAAGTATGAGTACTAGTTTTTTCAAAAAATCAAAGTTTACGGACTAATTTTATCTTTAAAAAACTTTGAAAATCAGATTTACCAAAATTAAGAAATTTTGAAAATTAAAATTTTCAAATCATACAAACTTGGGAAACATTATATATTATCCACCATGTATTATATACATTAATTATTCAGAAATTCATACAATCGCAAAGTATTTTATTTCATTAGTGTGAAGAGGTAGAAGAGTAGGAAGCCACAATCATCATTCTCACGAACTCCTCATAGCTAACCATGCCATCCCCGTCGATATCCGCTTCTCGTATCATCTGCTCCGCTTCTTCAAAAGTTAATCTTTCGCCCATATTTATCATCACGTTCATCAACTAAAACATTAAAATTCCAAACTTTTAAACCATACAAAAATAAGAACTCGTGTTTTTATTTATAAAAAACTTACCTCAAAAGCCGAGATGTATCCATCTTGATCTCGATCGAATACCTTGAATGCTTCTTTGAACTCATCTATCATATTTTCCTACCAAAAATACGAAACTATTATTTTATTTTCTCTTATATCGAGAATTCTCACACTTACCTTAGACATCCTCGTCATAATACCAATAAATTCATGAAAATCAATCGTGCCATCACCATCAACGTCCACGACCTTAACCATCTCTTGTATTTCTTCCTTCGTCGGATGCTCGCTCAAAGATAGGATCACTGATGTTAACTCCTCTTTCGTGATTACCCCTAGAACAGTAGAATCAAAAAAATGAAGGATGGGTAATCGTGATTTATGTATTTCGAATTGAAATAACGTTCGATAGAAACTCACCATCGCCATCTTTGTCGATCAAAGAAAAAGCTTCACGTAATTCGTAGATCTGGCTGTCTGTAAATGGATCGGCCATGATCGGATTCTTATGATTTGAGTTTTTGTCGAGATGAAGTTGTGTTTTATAGTAGCAAAGCAAAAACTATTAGATGTGTGAACTTATTGGTCAAGAAAAGACTTAATAAGTCAAGCAATTGAATAATTCAAAGACACGGTAAAGGAATTCACACTAAGACGCGCTTCACGCGCTTTGTCATCAGCGTTTTTAATCTTGTCTATTTCATATATTTATTTTTTCTTATTTCAAAATCATTGTATTATATATATTTTTTCAGATATAAAAGAAAAAAATTTGCTTTATCTCATTAAAAATGTTTTATTCAAAAAATACACTTTTTATATTTATTAATAAAAAAGAACATGTTTTCCATGTATTATAGATATTTATCTCACATATTCACTTTCATTTTCTAAATTTTTCTTTGTTCTTTTTTATAAATGAAAATTTTTTATTTTTCGATTCGTTTTAATAATTTTAATGATCATATATTTATTTTATTTTGAAGTAACCGATATTTCATCCATTTAAACTTTTGAATATATTTTCTTAGTTTTGCGTTCTTTACATTTCCATGTTTTAATGGGTTTGTTTGCTACCGCGATTAAAACATCGGTGAGGTGTGATGTGATATTTAAATCATTATTTTTTTAATGCACACAAAACATAAACTTAATTACGATGTGATAATTATTAAAAAATTACGATATCATCACAGCTGTTAAAACCAACTAATGCGTCATCGTGATTTTGGAAAATACTCATTCACCATTACTTCTATTAATTATAATATAATTATATTTATTAATATATATATAATGGTATATTAATATTTTTACATAAATCATAATCATAATACCACAATTTTACCCAACATATTTAAAAAATCACGATCATCATATCTCACCACACCGCAATTTTTAAAAACTAAACCAAACAAACCCAATGTTTTACTATGTTCCACGTTATGACTTTTAATTATTGTATTTTTGTTTTCTATTTTTGAAATAATTATTTAATATAATTCTAATATATATATATAAAGATTGCATTTTGTAATTTCAAATTTAATGAGAAATGTTACGGCAGTGTGCAGAAATATTGAGATACTTCTAGTTATCAAATTGCTCTTGGCATCTTTGTTGAATCTCTAATTTTCAACATTGGAAATCCAAGTAAAATGAAATAAGTTTATAAGTTAGTGAGTAGAGCCATGCAAATTTAATTTTGGAGTATAGTCCTCAAATCGAATCGAATCATACCAAATCGGTCTACAAATCAATACCACATAGCATGCCTTGTGTTACTAAAACATGCACTTTAAAACAACTGCAAATCCAAAATTTACCAAATTTAAAATCAACGAACAATAACAACTCATGATAAATGTAAAGTTGTACACGCTAAAGCATCTTCTACCTAGAGAAACAAGTTAAATTAAGAAAGTCACAAACAATAGCTACTTCACACAAATTGTTAATCTAACACAACACAAGCAAGAGATTAAAATGGTTAAGAAATCATTCCTTGGTAGTTTTGTTGATGAGAGATTTGTGAATATGAGGAATGACTCCACCACCAGCAATTGTGCCTTTGATCAGAGTATCGAGCTCCTCATCACCACGAATTGCAAGTTGAAGATGTCTTGGAGTTATTCTCTTCACTTTGAGATCTTTGCTAGCGTTTCCAGCTAATTCAAGAACTTCAGCAGTAAGATATTCAAGAATTGCAGCAGAGTAAACAGCAGCTGTTGCTCCTACTCTGCCATGGGCAGTAGTTCTTGACTTTAGATGACGATGAATTCTCCCCACTGGAAACTGCAACCAAAAGCATAAATGTGGTCCTAATAAGCTAACTGAAGAATTTAACTAGAGTTAAGAAGATCAAATACACAAAGTTGATCCACAATAATAAGAAAAAATAGCAAAATTAATACAAATAAATCAGAATTAGCAATGTCTGTAAACGGCAACACCTAATAAATTAAAGGCCGGGAGATAATAATTTAAAAACAAACAGACTATCATAAAAAATTGGAAATTTGAGCAATTTTGGGCATGAAACAGTTATCCCAATTCTGAAAAAACTAGTGATAATGCATATCTAGGTCTTATTCATACCTGAAGGCCAGCACGAGCCGACCGAGAAATTGGCCTTTTCTTATCCTTCTCCTTGGCAGCAGCAGCTGCAGTGGTCTTCCCGGCAACAAGCCCTTTACCGCCTTTTCCAGCCATTTTATTCCACGATATAACACTAACAATTCGTAGATTACTTCAAACAACATATTCTAATTTTCAAAAATCAAACAGCACATGAATGTTTCAAATTTCTAGAAGCAAACTTAAGAATTCAAAGTTTACAGAACCAAATAACAATACGATAGAGAGATTACAATGAGCATAATAAAATTGAAGAACGGGTCAAAGCTACGACTCATGAGAGTAAACAAGAAAACAAAGAAGCAAATCAGTCCAATATTACCTCAAGATTCAGAGAACAACTGAGAAAGTAACGCAAAGGACAAGTACAAAATCAAACAAAGGCGCCGTCGCGAATTTATTCATAATTTGAAAATCTCGGAAGGAGCTACTTTGCCGCTTGGCGGTCAATTTTTGAGGGAAATATTGGATCTGAAAATTTCATGTTGTGAAATTATTGTCTTACCCTTCTATTTTCATTCCAATACTAAAATATTGTATATTTTGCAAATTAATTGTTAGAACACAACAACATAATTAGGCTTTTTGCTTGATTAATGCTAAAAAAAAGGGTTATTTTTTTGGTGTAATACACGTTTTATCATTGCAGCCGCATTTTGTTAATGCAACTGAGTTCCATTTTTTTTTAATAACATGATCGCGTTTATTTTTTAAAAAAATCTTTTTTTTCTCCTCACTTCTAAAAATACAGCATTATTCCATTTTCCACACCAACTTCATCATCTTTCCTCTTCAATAGGTAAAGGAATAATTTAATTTTGTAATATTTTTAAATTTTTGTTTTGTAGTATTTTAATTGTTGTTTAATATGTTTTGAGATATTTTGTTTAGGAATTTAATATTTATATGAATGTTTACTTGTTAATATTGTTGTTTAGTATGTTTAGAGATATGTTGTTTAGGATTTTAATATTTATATGAATGTTTAGTATGTTTACAACTATTTTGTTTAGGATTTTAATATTTATATGAATGTTTGGTTGTTAACATTGTTGTTTAGTATGTTTAGAGATATGTTGTTTAGGATTTTAATATTTATACGATATTTAGTATGTTTAGAGATATTTTGTTTAGGAATTTAATATTTATATGATGTTTAGTATGTTTAGAGATATGTTGTTTAATATTTTAATATTTATATGATGTTTAGTATGTCTAGAGATATTTTGTTTACAAATTTAATATTTATATGTATGTTTAGTTGTTAATATTGTTGTTTAGTATGTTTAGAAATATTTAGATTAATGTTTTGTTTAATATATTTTATGCAGATATGAATCATCGTCGTCGTTCTCGTGTACCAGCAGCGACATCATTATTGTATCGTCAAGAACAGTATATTAGCGAGGATATTATGCGAGGTGAACCAGGTACTGTAGCACAATTGAAACACGGAGACTATTACCTGAACAACCTGGGAGAACTAGATGACAGAGTTATCAGAAACTTGATTGAGTGTGAGTTCTATAGTGTACTTAAGACCATACGAATGCAATTAGATCATCACCTGGTGACTGTACTTGTCGAGCGTTGGACGCCAGAAACACATACATTCTTTCTACCGTATGGTGAGGCTACCAGACGGTAGCATGTATTACCGGTATACGAACAAGTAGAAGTGACATGCATTGGGTTGACTTTTGCGCAAATATTTTCGGTTGGCATCCTGATACCAAAGTATTTGTTGAGCCGAATTTCAAAATACAGAAATTGAAAGAGTTTATTATTACTCGGGTGGCATCGGATTTAGAATCCGATGAGGAGGTTCTTCAGCTGGCCCGTGCTATATGTTTGTTGCTCGTAGTAACTGTTATGTTACCTGATAGTAACGGGGATTGAGCGAAGTTATCATTGATGAATCTTTTTGGAGACGTTGATGAGTTCACTTATTTAAGTTGGGGGTTTGATGTACTCGCAAACTTATACCGCGAGTTATGCAAAGGAGCGTTGGGTAGAGTGACGATGCTTGGAGCATTTCGGATTGTTCAAGTAATTTTGTAAAAATCGCATTTGTCTCGTATAATTGTAATGTAATTTAATATCTTTGTAATTGTAGATTTGGAAATGGTTTCATATACCATCGGTCACCCCTTTGCTTAGAGGGTGATTCGTCCGTGATGGTTATGGCGCCATATGTTTTCTGTTTTATGGATATAGGTAAAATACATGTGATATTTTTGTTAACCTTAAACTAAACTTTGATTGATTGTATCGAATTCATTTGCTGCAAGGTTTTCGGTAGTCATTTGAACCACCACGATACGGGGAACAACTCCATTCAGTTATGTAGAGACTTGCTAGATCTACTAGGCCGTAGAGAGGTACCGTGTTTATGTAATGTTCATATTTGTTGTGTTTTAATCATTTTTTTGTAGTTTATATGGAGGCCGTACGAACGTGCCGACTACGACCACGTCGACGAGGTAACCACGACGTTGTATATGTACACGGGACCACTTATATTCTTCGGTCGCGTGGAACCACATCACCTAAACCGTTTATCTGGACAGATGGTGCTCCTACTATGGATTCCCCGTGCACTAGAACCTGCAGATGTACTTTGCCGCTTGCATTCATACAAGAGCGAGCAATTGTATGATTGGTGTACAATTTACGCACAATTGATCTCTATGTGGGAGAACTTCCACGAGCACTTGTGCGGTGAATTAGAAGTTGTCGATCCATTTGGCGGTAATAGTCACACGTGATCCATTTGGCGGTAAGGTCGAAGGAAAGCAACCGGTGGAGAGGGGGCTTCGCTAAGCCAATAGCTCACGTGGTAATCTTTACAATGTTATTTCATTTTGAAGGTAATTTACTTACTAACTAGTTTCTATGTTTATGTGACTTAACTAGACGATATCGTAGAAAACAATATGGAGGGTAATGTGGAAGCATCACAAAGAGTACAGGATATGGGAGCCACCACATATTCACAGGTGTATTGGCACTGGCTGTCAGGGTAACGGAGGTTTCTACCCCATATTTCAGACTGGAATCGAATTTTATAACAGTACGTGATTGACAAATACGAAAGTTATTCACAACTACGAACGCAAATAACTACAGGCCACATCAGCAAGCTTGAATTACGAATGCAGTTGGCAAATACGAAAGCAATTGGCAATTGCGAATACAGTTGACATTTACGTTTGCCGTTCCCAATTACACACATCACCTCTCTATAAATACCTCGTTTCCCCTCCTCACTGCACACAATATATTCAAATTTTATAGCCGTTGCAATTCAAGCAATTCTCGGTAATTTTTTTTAGGTTTTTTTTAATATATTTGTGTCTTTATTTTAATTTATAATTTGATATTTTATATGGATAAATTTGTGGTGGTATATTTAATATATTTTTCGTATTGTTTATTGACGTATAATTTTCTTAATAAGGTTTCGATGTTTTGTTATTTTTAAAATTGTCGATGTAAGGTATGGAGAATGAAGAATTCATCGGTTCGATGGCGAAATATTAGATTCTGATGCATCGTCGAATGGGGACTCAAAGCTTGAGCCTAATTTTCCTACCGATGAACCTTTGAATAACAACGATATTGAAACACAAATTCGGCGTGTTGTTCTTGCAACACCACTTGCCGAACGTATGTATGGTTTTTCCATAGAAGTATTCGCTACTATTTTTCCACAAAGTCGTACGATGATGGGTGATGAGTTTGCGGTCGGTATCCGTAAACATGATTACTTAAAAGACAATGTTCGAAAACCGGAATTGGCTGTTCGAATGGGATTCAAAGATAAAGACGAAATGTACTATTGTGTGCGACACTGGCATATTTATCACAAATTTCAGTTCTACGTAGATGCGAGCACACCAAAACTCTTAGTTTTGAAGTGCTATTTTGATGAGGTGTGTGATTGTAAGTTTAATTTAAGAGGACGTAAACGTGAAATAAATCAGGTTTGGCAAATTGGGAAGACTTACCGCCCTCATAGTTGTCATCCTGGTAGGCTTGGAGAATAACATAAAAATATGTCTTGTACCTTTATTGGAAGAGAGATTATTCCGTACATTTGGGATAATGTTGGTATGAATAAGTAGTTTTTTAAAATTTTTTTTGCTTATTTGAAAACTTATTTTAATGTCTAACAATTGTTTTGACATTTTCGTTAGATAAACCTGTGAAAGTTACTAGGACATATATGCATATGATGTATGGTTTTCAAGTGTCTTATGACAAAGCTTGACACGGTATGCAAAGGGCGTTCGAGTTAATTCACGAATCATGGGAGAATTCAATGAAAAAACTGCATTAATACATGGCTCAGCTTTAATTGCAAAATCTGGGAACAATTGTTGAGTGGGTTCTTCATGACACAAATATAGGATTAAACCATAAAATCATCAAAGCTGTTTTTTGGTCTTTTAGAGCATCAATTGAAGCTTATAGTTATTGTAAACCAGTGATTTCTGTAGATGCTACTCACTTTTACGCGAGGTATGTTTTATACTTATGATTCAATTGATTTATGAAATTTTTAAAATTATTATTGTAGGTACGATCACAAGTTGTTAATAGCGGTTTTGAATGATATAGGTGGTCACATATTACCTTTTGTATATTCTTTAGTCGGAGAGGAAAGCGAGGATTCGTAAAGTTAGTTTTTTCACATTTTGGATTCTCGTATTTTAGATGGTGTCTGATGTTGCATCATTACAGATATACATTCTGGAATTACATCAGCAGTGTCTAATATGGATGTATTTCAGACCGGTCGTTTACAACATCAGTGGTGTTTACGACATGTTGTGTCTAATTTGAACAATGTGGTAAAGAATAAAGGTATCCGAGATCTAGCCTACCGTGCGGGTGTGACATCGGTAATGTGGAAATATGAGAAGTGGATGAGTCAAATACAAAGGCGGAGTAGTTGTACGTACGAACGCTTGACAAAACCCATTATGATTGACAATCTACATAAATGGGCTATTGTCTTTGATGATGGTAGTCGACACGGTACCATGACCACAAACCAAGTCGAGTCATTCAACAATGTATTGAACTATGTTAAACGGACTCTTGTCAGAGCATACAGAATCAAAGTCGGACTCTTCTCGGACATCGACTCTTTTCGGACACTTGTTAGACACGAGTCTGTTTTTTATATTTAAATTTATTATTATTTATTTTGAAATAGTCATCATTTAAATTTATTATTATTTTTATATATTAATATAATTTGTTTAAAAAATTAGCGGTATATCTGTATTTTTCGGATATAATATAGTCTATACCAACTATTTCGATATTTTATCGGTTTTAAACATTAATTATCATGGTCATAATTTATTAATTTGTATAATATAATTAGATAAATAATAATTTTATTTATTGTTAATTATAAATTATGTTAACCACACCCGTCTTTTTAAATTTTAAATTTTAATTAAAAAATAATTGATAATATTAGCGAGTCGAACTCTTTAACAAATTCGAGTGACCAAGTCCGAGTCCCTGAGTCAACGTGGTACCGTGGCGGTGTCCGTTTAACATAGGTATTGAAGGTGTGCCGAAAATATCCGATTTGTAGCATTGTGGAGACTCCATTATACCATACACAAAAGAGTTTCATAAGTAGGCGCAATGACAATGCTAGTATCACAAGCAACTTGAATGTGAGTTATTTATCGTAATAAATCATATTTTAGTTAAGTGATTTCTAGTTTTATATTATACTCCATAATGTAGGTATTTATAGCATCAACGATCACCTGATACAATGAGCAAAAAGAAAAATGACATACTCATAGAGAACGATATTGGGATGAAGACAGACAATGCGGAGAATTATTTATATTCACTGCCAAAAAAAGAAAAAAATATAGGCAAACAGTGAATATACGAACCAGACTTGTACATGCGGGTCATGGTTGAATCATCGTTTGCCATGTTCTCATGCATTGAATCACCAATATGTACAACATACCAGAAGACACTCTAATATGGAGAGAGTTTACGCTAGAACATCTTCCGACACAGTACTTTCAAACTTTCCTAAATGACATGGGACCTGAAGGAGACTGGCTTGATCTTGGATGGGTGTTACATCAAGATGCAAACCGAGAGAGAACATTAATCGGTCGAGAGAACTTTCCTAAATTCCAAACATTACTAATACTGAGAGCAAATTACAAATAACATGATTCACCAGAGCAAATTACCGAGAGCAAAATATGTAACATCTAACTGAAAAATTCCTAATATGTATTTAAGGAGTAAAGCAATTTTTTCCACATGCTTCTTTTTACCTAGAGCAATCTTCTAAACTCTTAATCAAGCTATGCAAAATATGAAACATCTAACTTAGTTCGTTTCTTTCGAATGGACAAACAATACGAAATAAGAGAAAACACCCCACACATTTAAAATCTATTTACACGTAAACAAAAAAATGATGAGATTGACACTTACCGAAAGATGAAGCAACGCTGTTAGAAGGAAGCAGCGTTGTTGGAGGAGAAGCAGTGGAGGAGAAGCTATGTTGGTGGAAAACCGCTGTTGGAGGAAGCTAACGCTGGAGGAAGGCGTTGAAGTGAGGAGAAGCAACATTGGAGGAAAGCCACTATTGAAGGAAGCTAACGTTGGAGGAAGACATTGAAGTGATGTGAAACAACGCTGTTGGAGGAGAAGCAACGTTGAAGGAAAGTCGTTGTTGGAGGAAGCTACTGCTGGAGGAAGGCGCTAAAGTGAGGAGAAGGAGCGGTTGGAACAAGGCAAATAAAGGTAACGAACGAACACAACAATTGCGAAATGCTTTCAAAATTATGTACATATTTATAATTTACCCAATCCTACACGTGTATTCCATGTATACAAATTTAATTAGTGTTCGCAGTTGTGAATATGTTTTGTATTTGTGAATCACGTACTGTTATAAAATTCGATTCCAATATCAAATATGGGGTAGAAACCTCCTTTACCCATTGGTCGTCACCGCACTACACATCTCTTGGTAGCGGGTTTTCTCCTCCACCTAACAGCGGTACGGGACAAACTTCTTACCCAACGCCACCTTGCCCGTATCCTTCACAACAACAGAACTCGTATCCTTCGCAACAACAATATCCTTCACAATATCCTTCTACCGGCCAGAGTTCTTGGATGCCTCCGTATACCACACCCAGAATGATCCTCAACCCAGTCCGAGTTAGTCGCCTTCTGTGCGTCGATGTCGTTGTCCACACAAAACCTAGAGAGAACCTTCTAGTCATGTAGAACCATATAATAACAATATAGACTTTGATTTTTTGGGTTAAACAATTTATATTTCATTACAAATTAAAGAATTATTTCTTTGATAACAATTTTTTTACAATTATAACTTTAATTATCTAAATCATGTCAGTTTGGAGTCTTGTGGTTCGTCTTTGACTCGCTCTTCTCTTTTTTGAGCGGGAATGGTCATGCCATAGAATTCATCCAGTGTTAGTCCCCTCGTACTCTAGCCGTAGAAAGTTTATCACCGCATGCTCATATGTACCTCTAAGAATATCAAGGGTCGAGTTGCGTATGAACATATTATCAGGTTGTCTACCAATTCTTTTGGCAGCTCTAATCACGTGTGAGTAAGGAACCCTATAAGTGCGACATTTTGAATATGTGCATGTCTGTCTTTGCTGGTCAACAGTATGTATATATGAGAGATTGCTTCTTCCGCTTTCCACCTCAACTTCGGCTTCGAGTCGATCACCGTCCCACATTTTTATGGTGTGGTGGTCAGCTTTTCTCTTTAGCTGACGGTAGAATTTTTGCACTTCAGTTTGAGCACATCCGTATTCATAATCATGCTAGCAATTTCACGCCTCCGCTCAATAAATGTTCTGTTCGTTTGGTAGAACGTCGCCATCACAATCTTACAAATGGGTAGACAACGAGCAACC
Source organism: Utricularia reniformis (assembly GCA_009725065.1). Classification (NCBI taxonomy): domain Eukaryota; kingdom Viridiplantae; phylum Streptophyta; class Magnoliopsida; order Lamiales; family Lentibulariaceae; genus Utricularia; species Utricularia reniformis. The sequence continues at coordinate 175,270 of RWGZ01001246.1, read as the reverse complement.
TTCAGAGCTCCATTAATTGTTTCTACCTGATTAGTAGTTAGCGTTCCATACCGCTTTCCCAAGTCGTGGGTCAGAGTCAACTTCATTTTATCCTTCGCTTCTAGCCATCGCTGTGCACAGAGTTTATACTCTGAATCTCCATCATGTCATGATGCTTTTTATACTCCTTAGACCGCGCTCCTGCTCTATACGCAATCGTTTTTAACTTGGAGCTCTTGAATGCACTATATAGGTTGGAGAAAAAATGTCGGAGACACCATCGATGGTGTAAGTGTCCGTTTTAGAAAGCTTCCAACTCATTCACTACTTCCAAAATACATGCAGTTCTATCGGAGATCACATATGTTTCGCGATCCCCAAGTACATAGCGATCGAGGTTTTCCAGAAATCATTTCCAGGCTCTACAACTTTCGGTGTCTACCAAAGCGAATGCAACGGGGATTACATGACATCCACCATCGCGTCCTAAGGACACAAACAATTTATGGTTATACATATCAAAATGAAAAAAAATCTTTTAATTATACCAACGAACACCTGTAACCATAACACTTCATTGACCAAATTAATCATGCATGGATTTCAAGTGGGTCGCGTCAACGGAAAGAACCGGATCACAAAACTGATAAGCGTTTATGCGGGCTCTAAAAGATCAAAACACATAGTGAATCATGTAGTTTGTGGAGCCAAACATTGTCTCGTATAGATTCCATCGGGAAATAGTACCATTATTTCTGGCAATCAACTCATGAAACAACAATGACAATTTCTTCATCGAACATTCCTACAAACCGTAAACCATCTCGAAGCCACGCTGCAAAGCGTACCAGACCTACTCGTACTTTATTGTCAACATATAATTCACGCTAATATGTGTTTGCACCGTCTGCACTTTAATATATTTGCTCGGGTTTATATAGATCAAAATCTGAGTGTTAGAACGCGGCCGCGTTCCAAATCAAAATGCGGTTGCTTTAAATGATTTGGAACGCAGCTGCGCTTCAAATTGCGGCCGCGTTCTAAAGATGGGGCCGTGTTTTGGTAACGCAGCCGCGATAACAGAATTCGTACGACACTAAAAAATAACCCCTTTTTTTAGCATTAATTCAACGAAAAAGCCTAATTAGCTCGTTCTATAACATTAAGGAATATCACATATTTGTTCTTAATTTCAAGTCTTCAAGAGCTTAAAAACATGTAGATTTTATGAGAAAAATTGGAGATTCTATGTGAAAACCTCGAATAGAATAGGTGTGGTAGATCAAATCTTGGTCTGTATAGTCTCATTTTTTATGAGTTGTTAATCATAGATTGTTCAACATTTTCGGATTGCTTCTAGATGGAAATTACAAAACTTATTTAATGATACAATAATTCAAAGGATTTACAACAACAATTTCACCAACAATGAAAATCAGGGCAATTTTGCAAAATAGCACCATGTCCAAAATTACTTTGACAAATAGCCTATTTTGGTAGAGTTGGCCGAATAGCCTACATTACTATTAAATTTGTTAAATAACATATATTTATATATTTTAAATAAAAATAAATCAAATATTTAAATTATTACTTATGTTTCAATTAAAAATATATAATAAAAATGAATTTGTTAAAATGAATTAAATTACGATATGAAAATACTGATAAAATATTATATTTGTACGACAAGCGAAATAACGGGTATCGACCTATATATGGGTCATACTCTCGAATTGGAATACATATTTTTTTATATCAATCAATATGTGAAATAGATGAAATATTGGTATCAACCGATATCTGACACTATAACCCGGTACCACCATGTATTTCACATATCAATCAATATAAAAATATGTTCCGATGTAGGGAGTATGACTGATATATCGGTCGATACTCCATATATCATGTGTTTTTCGATATAATATTTTATCAATATTTTCATTTCGTAATTAAATTTATTTTAAACAAAATTTCGATTTTTATTAAACGAATTTAATATATTTTACAACGTAAATATATTTAATTTGATCATAATGACTCTATTTTAATTTATTATATAATTATAACTAAAATATATAATTAATATTTAAAATATTTGATATATTTTTATTAAAAATCATAAAAAACATAAATACAAACATAAGTTATTTTGCAAATAGTTTAGAAAAACACGTTATTTAGTAAATAACTTTATGATAATTTACCATAATAGTCCATATTACCTTTGATGACTAGAAGAGTATTTCTCCTTTTTTCTTGTCTTTTACAAATAGAATGATCAACAAATGAGTTTTCTTTTCTTAGTTATTCGCCCAATAATTAAGTATAATCAATTCTTGAGAAACTTTTACTTGATTTTTCATAATTGTTTTTGAAAAATCAAATTTATCACAATATATCTTGTTTTCAAACACGAAAAAATCAATTTGTAGAAAATCCATTCTTGAGATTAATTCTTTCTGTTCTTTAAAGTTTAAACTCGAGAATAATTCTTTAAAATTCTCACCTTTTTAATGAAAAAATATATAGAAAATATCATTTAATAATCTATCTAAATCATTATTATATGTTACATTAATGTCATCTCGACCCACTATCACCACGTTCCGGTCCACTTGGCGAAATGCGATCCGAGTTTCTTACAAAAATTAAATCATATTTTCAAACTAATAAATGCCATTCCAGCCCACTTGGCCCAGTGAATTTGTACCTTTTTCTTTTCTCAAGAATTAGAATCATTTCGTGATCTTCCAGAGTCTTCTAGAACACGCCACCTCATCGAAGAGAAAAGCTATAAGGGTATTTCTCGGTCCGCTTTGGTGAAGACGCCACGTGGCTTCAAATCTTAGACACTTCATAGTTCATAGTTTATTCACCTTCCCTTCGCTTCGCTTAGCTTTCAAAAGGTCTCGTTTTTATTGTGACTTGAGGCTTCATTCAGACCTCCAGAAACCCTCACGCCAAAGGCACGCTCCGCTTGTGTTTCTTGCTGTCTTCATTTCTTCTTTCTAACACAGTTCTTGTTTTTTTTGCAGCAGAAGTCGGTTTAGGTTTTCCGGATTATGTGTGATCGGTTTTCTGGCGGATGTCGGTGTAAATTCATGGTGATGGTGTAATATTAACCTGTTCGTGTACGTTTCGTGTTGCGTGGTAATTCCGTAATTGAAAACCCTAAGCAAATTCAAAGCAGTTATTGATTAGGTGACGGAGTTCTGAAGATATTCCAATCCTTGCCTTGCGAATATGATCAAGCGATGGAGTAACTATTAAAAGCCGTGATGGTGGTAATCCATATCATAAAGGAGTTCTGATCTTGTTCTTTTTGTCGGCTTTGTCAGATCTGTGAGTTTTTCAGCCAAATTATTGGTTTTATAACTGGAATGGGATCAGTGGTTTGGAATTGATATTGTCTAAAGTCATCGAAATTTAAGGGATCAACTGTAGTGGGTTTAGGTTTTCAAAGTTTTGACAGAGTCATAAAATCGTTTTACCAACTCCAAAATGGAACAAGAGTTCATGGATTCTGAAACTTCCATTTAAACCGATGAAAATTCAGCCAGTTGATTTCGAAGGGGCGCTTCAGCTTCAACCCAGAAGTGAAGCGGCTGTGAAGCTGGTTTTCAAATCGAGATTTAAGCGGCTTTTTGAGCGTCAATTCTCAGGTGTCTTGAAAATATCATTGCCGGAAAAACAGGCTGTGGGTACAGAAAATTGCAACAAGGATGGTTCGGAAGAATTCGAGCCAAGTACTGCTTGTTTGTCGAAAATGGTCCTGAATTATATGGAAGATGACAACGATAAATACTGTGGAAGAAACCGCTGCAATTGCTTCAACGGGAAATGCACAGAGAGCTCCGATGAGGAAGAGGATTTATACAAGTCTTTTCTTAGTGATGCATGTGATGCTCTCAAGGTAAATAACTCATATCAATTTCATTACCTTAGATTGATCTATCTTAAGTTTTCATTACAGAGTTTGGTGCCCTGTTCTTTTCCTTCTGAAAGAAACCTTCTAGCTGACGTTGCTCATTTTGTTGAGATGAACAAAGCCAGTAAGCTCAAGGATCAGGTTTTCAAAAGAACCATTGTTGATGGCTTAGCTGTTCTTGGCTATAAAGCTTCAATCTCCAAATCAAAATGGGAAAAATCCTCTATTTCCCTATCTGGTAAAATTCTCTTTCCCCAGTTAAAAAAATGGTTTGACATTAACGCTTTGTTAGTACACAGGGGAACATGAGTATATACAAGTGATGATTGATAATGAAAGGTTGATAATAGACATAGATTTCAGATCAGAGTTTGAAATCGCAAGATCCACTAAAGCATATAAGCTTGTTCTTCAAATGCTCCCTCTTATATTTGTTGGAAAATCAGATCGCCTTGAAAAGATAATTGATATTGTATCAGAAGCAGCTAAGTTAAGCTTACAGAAGAAAGGGATGCCTTTCCCTCCATGGCGTAAAGCTGATTACATGAAAGCAAAATGGTTATCTTCTTCTCAAATCTCATCATCCAAAGACAAATCTTATACCAAACTGAGAATTGAACAAGATTGTGAGCAGAATTGCCTACCACCCCTGGAATTCAAACGCAGAACTCTGAAAACCCGTAACAAAAGTAGTATCCTTAAGGTAAAGACAGGTCTAGCTTCAATCATTGAAGATCAACCCCCAAATTCCAAAAGCACAATTGGGGTTATCTTCTAATCTAAGGTACCATTTTTGCTTATTGGTATCTCTGCAAATCCCCTTCGGCTTTTAAGTAAGGGTATTTGCTGTTATCAGTAGTTTAGTACTAATCTATGTGTGTGATCATATGAGATCTTACTGAAACTTTGTCGTGTTGGTTGTTTTTGCAACTACAAGTACCCTTTTGCTTTTTTTGTAAAGGGTCTTGGTTATTAAAGATAATATGTGTTTATTGGAATTACGATATTTATTTAGTGCAACAAGAACGGCCAGTGACCTGGTTTTGGATTGCTTCCAGGACTTGCGCTCTTTATTAATGTATTGTTTAAGGCTGATTATTGAATCAATTATTTAAGTGTGAATTATGAGGCAATTTTGGATTTGGAATCTAGCTCGTGGACCGGTTTGTCTGGGTACAAAATTTCGGTTGTGGGAATTCGGTATTTTTAACTCAATTATTGGTTTGTTTGGTTTAGTTTTTTAAAATTCGCTTCGTGGTGAGGTATGATGAACGTTAATTTTTAAATATGTTGGTCAAATTACGTTATTATCATCGTGATTTATGTAAAAATACTTATATATTTTTATATATATATAATAATAAATATAATTATATTATAATTAATATAAATAATGGTAAATAAGTCATTTCTAAAATCACGATGATGTTAAGCTGGTTTTAACAACTGTGATGATATCGTGATTTTTTAACGATTATTACATTGCAATTAAGCTTGTGTTTTGTGTTCATTAAAAAAATCACGATTTGAACATCTCATCGCACGTCACCACTGTTTTAATCGCAGTACCAAACAAACCTATTATGATTTGTTTAAAAGAGTGTATATCTAAATTATTTTTACCAATATTTTTAATTGAATAATTTTTATGGTTTAGAGTTTATTATTTTGAGTTTAAATTTAAGTTAAATATATTTAATTAATTTGTTAAGTATTTTCACTAATACAAAATTTGATAGTTTTGGATTTTAGAATTTGAAGTATAATTTTATTATGATTATATTTCATTTTAAAAATTTATATAATTATTTGTTTTATTAAATAAATATCTTACGGTTGGCCGTTCGAGGCCACTCAATCCATTCGTCGAAGAAAAAGATGGATGATGTATTACCAGCAATATTTTCATACCGGTCCGAAATCACGTACGGGTCCGGATAGATATGAGCGGTATGAACGATATACCGGTAGGTACCAAATTTTATTTTATTTTATTTTAAAAAAAAATAATATTTAATTAGTTTTTTAGGGCAAGACCCGGAAATCGACCCTAATACTTGGTATCGGACGGTACGAAAAAAAATATCAATACCGAGTAAAATTTGACGTATCGGACAATATTCCGACGATATACAGTCCGATATAAAAACATTGATTACCAGGTCACCTAGTTTGGAATGCATCTCTAGATATGTGCACTGTACTTTAAAATAGTGTAAAAAATTGTATCCCAAAAATTTGTAAATTGTATATAATATTCTCGAAGTTAATATAATGTTGACCCCCAATTTTTAAAAGCTAAAAAAGTCATACCTTCCAAGTTTATAAATTGTATATTGACCTCAGTAATTTTCAGTCCATTTTATATTGACGCTAATTAATATTTTAAATGCATATATAATTTATAACTTTTATTTTGAAATGAAAAGTTATAAATTTGAATTTTTTTAATATTTTTTATAATATTTTTTAACATTCAAATGAAAAAAGATAAAAAATCACTACTATGTACTAATTTTTTAAATATTTTGAAATTTTGGATGTTTTACATATAAACGTCATCTTTGCATTTGGAGTACTTCATTTAATTTACTCTCTGCACTCTAGAATTTATAAATTTTGGAACATTTTCTTTACATAATTTTTTGTAACATTGAGTGTTACCTTGATAATTTTGTTAAAACACCAAATAGAACAATTTTTGTGGGTTTAAGTTTTCAAAATTGGGTTTGAAGTTGAATTTGAATTTGAATTTTTTCAAATCATTAGTTCAATTTCCTCCATTTGTTCTATTCAAATGACGTACTTTATCGACATTGGGATTCAACTAATACCATGAACTAAATAAATTATAGGAACATTTAAGAATCGAACAAGATGAACATCTCTGATCAATCGGATGTAATTAAATTTTGTCATATCATGAGTTTGATCAAAATCGGCCTAGTTTATATAAACTAAAACGATGGGCTTAGAGAATTGGTGATGCTCGTTTTAAGAAGCCCAATTTTAAAAGTTGTTCCATAACTCAAGTTATTACCTATGGGACACCGACTCGTCCGACCGACTCGGTGCAATTAGACGCGATACGATTCGGTAAGAGTATAAGAGTCGTATTTTCGACTCGACTATAATTTTTAAATAAAATAATATTAAATATTGTTAAAATTTGTTGAGAGCTATATAAACTCTATTTTTTAAACTACAAATAGTTTATCAATTTATTATATAAGATAATTCAACTTTATAAAAAATGAATATAGTTATTCAATTTCATGTCTCTCCAAAAGCAACCATCTTTCGGTATATTATCGTTTACACGATTATTTCACAAATAGATAAATTATATGACAACGTCGTGAATGCATATAAATTATTTTTCTAATGAAGAAAAAATATAATTAATGAAGAAATAAAAACGACATTGTTTTGTGTCAAGAGTCGTAGCGAATCGGAGAGTCGGACGCGGTTCGACACAGATACATCAGGAAAATTGGAGAATCGGTGCAGCAGAAATTAATACTTCCCTTAAACGCTCAAGTTCCTCTTCATTTTTTTTGGAGTGAGCTAAACTTGTTCATGTGTCTTAGTCGGTACAAACAAATACTATTACATATATATATATATATATTATTGTTCAATAATTCAATCCGCATATCAATTGTATCGATCTCAAATTATTAGTGTCGTAGTTTACAAATTCAAATCGGATTTAGTGTATTTCAAACATTAAAAATATTCAAATACAATGATATATTGAGTTTGTTTAATTCAACTTTTTTAAATTAAAGTATTTTCAGATATGTTGAGTGATGGTGAGAAATATATTTGATTAATTAATATACTTCTATATATAAATAATAATAATTACATTATTAAAAGTAAGAGTAAATTATTAGAATGATGATGAAATAATGATTTTTTCAATGACAAAACATTTTATTTTATATACATTAATAAAATTATGATTTGAAAATCTTGTTGTATCTAACAACTATTTTAATAGGAAAATCAAATGAACCCATTATTGTTGGCATCCTTAATTCATTAATTTTTACAAGTATTGTAATAAACTTAAAAAATTATTTGACTTTTTAAAAATAAATCAAATTTATGGATAAATGCAAAAGCAAACACCTCATCCTTTGAATAACCGCCTAAACAAGTTGTGGTTAGATAACTACAAGACACGTCAACATCCGACAGGCTGTGCACAATTATTGTCGGGACCTCATCACCTACCAAATTGTTTCCTACAATTCGCTTTTTCACCATCTGCTTACGTGTATTTGTCTCATTGGAAAGAATATTATAATATTATATTAATATATTTACTTTAATAGGTTATAAATTGATTTAGTTTAATCTTGAATACTTTAATCCGGAAATAAACTATATGCTTATACATTGGTTAATCATTCATGTGTTAAAAAATTAGAATATTGTATGAAATTATCAAAGTTCAAATTTACGTTGTTTCAAGAGTAATATTAATATCCAACGGGTCATTTGTTAAAAAATGCAAGTCATATCATAATAGAATTCTTGACCGGTATGATTTTAACATGGATGTATATGTATTCAAATTTGGGTTATAGGGTGTTTAAATAGCCAATAAAAGAGTTAATTATATTGGAATTATTAATACAGTATACTTATTGGTATCAAACATATTATAAATTTACAAGATTTCTGTTTGCATATCAAATAGCTTAAATGTACTTTTAACAATTTATCTCATATCATATTTTCAACTTTGTTTCATTGTTAGTGTTTACTTCTAGTAATATGATACTAATAGGTCGATTTATTTGTATCACCTAGTGTCAGTGTACTTTTCAACCAACTATTTTTGTTGTTTAGGTTTAAGAATCAAATAATCTAAACACTCTCATGCTCTAATGGATCAATAAGTTCAATGATTGTTCTTATAACTTAATATATGAGGGGTGACACACAAATTTAGTCCTCGTAGTTTAATGGTTTAAAGATTTTGGTCTTCAAATTTTTAAAATTATGATAATTATAATTTTCAAAGTATGTTGAATGCAAAACATGTTTCATACATTGTATTTTTTGGAAAAATCAGTCATCAAAATTTAAAATTTATAATATAATTGTTTCCAAATTTTTTCTATTTACCAATTGACATCCCCGTCCAAAAAATATCTAATTTTGGTTCTCTAAATCTCATTATTTTGACAAAATTAGTCTACAACTGCTGTTTAACAATGTTGGTAGTCCCCATACTTTACATTGACCTAATCAATCCACAAAATTTGCATACTTTAACAAATTTAATATATACATTAAAAAACATTTAGAGACGAAGTATTACAGTTGATGAATAGATTGTCCTGTTGCAATGGAAGACAATACATAATGTCTATTTTGTTTTTTTAAAATTATGTTACGCAAAAAATCAAATATTTTTTAAAAATAATGTAAAATAAATATTGTTCAAACCGATCTCAAACCAAATTTTCCAAATTAGTAAAGGGGAACAAAACATTATTTTCTCATAGAAGAGAAATAAATCATTTAAACTAGAAATTCTGAGAAAATCATACCGGATTCAACGAGCGAGATGTTAATGTTCAAAAGTTTAAGTAGACTTAAACAAGAATTAAATTTCTAATTTATAATGGAATTGATATCACAAGTAATTGGTTTGATCCAAGCATTTTCAATGTGATGCAATTCTCTTATATACTTGAGCTAAATGACACACTTTCTCTCTCGTACGATTGAATCCTGAATTTCTATATGTATAAAATACATTTTATATCTGATGAGGACTCCAGGACCAGGTATCCCGTAAGGGGTGAGACCCAGTTGCATTGGATCAACCCAGAGGACAAAAGACGAATTCGCATGATCCAAAATCATTAATTTGACATATTTGAAATGACCGACCCGATGGCCTAACAGTATTGTAGGACTGAATCTGGACTTAGACAAAACCATGAGCACTCGAGGACCGACCCTCATATCGGTCCACACATCCTATGCCCCGAGCCTCTACACGCGTTCCACGCTTCTGGTCTAGTCACGTTGTTAGTGTTTCGGGTCCAACCACGTTTTCCAACGTATGAAAACAACCTCCAATAACCTTGTCAGAGGCAGTTACTATGAACCCCCAAATTCCGATCACTCAAGACTAGGGGACTGGACGATCGTATCGACCAAGTTGATTCCGATCGAACCAAGTCTGGAAAGAAACCAGGGATGCTGGGAAAAAGTGGTGAACGCCTGTCCATGGCAGAGCCGCACTACTCAGCGCACGCCAGACATCGTGTCTGCCAGAACCGTACGAACCTCATTCAGTCAAAAGACAATCGGCTAGCAGCACCGAAAGGCTTGACGCCGTGCAGTCAAATAGAGTCACGCCCGATAGCGTCCCCATCCGATATAGGCTGACCTGACCGCATAAAATATACACATAAAGACACTCTCGCATTCACACAGTTAGGGGCATATAAAAGGAACACTTAGGAAGATGGGAGGGGATTGACCCTTGCCCTTGCTGTTTTCTCTCGAGCGCATCCTTTACCTCGCCCTTTTAATTAACCATCGTATTTTGGAATGAATTGTTTCATGAAGGAATCGACTAAGAGCATCTCTAACTCTTAGTCAAGTAGTTTTTTCTCCATTTTTCAGGGGTTTTCCACTCTAAATTTATTGTGTCTTTTTTCCTTTTTATTCACAATTGTTTCCTCATACCAAATAAATCAAAATCGAATTCATTCTATAACGAGTCGAACGACTATTGGTATCTCTGGTTTTCCAACCACAACAATATGTTTAATTGAAAATTTAAAAATACGTTTATTATGAGAAAATCGGGAATTATACGTTTACAATTTGAAGATTTAATATGAATTTTGTATTTATTTGAACTTGAAACTTGACTGGGGTGCTTGAAATGGGAAAATGCAGCACTATTGATATATGATTTATATACACTACACATGAAATGAATACTAAAACATAAACGAAATCCATGAATTTCCTTAACTTCACAAAACTCAATACATATAATCTCATCGTCTTCCATTATCACATTCACCTTACGAAAATCACGAGAAGGGAAGACCATGAACACTTGTTTCTCTTATTTCTTGAAGAGTTCATGAACCTGCAAACCTTTTGCTTCACACCCTTTCATGATTCTCATTCTTCTACACGAAGTTATGAACATTTCCCATGGCACATCTCCAACAAGCATCCAATCACCATCTTTATCTTCGTAAGTTGGTGCGTATTCAGATGCGCTGTATCCTTCTCTTTCTGAGTAAAAACCTGAATTATTTCAGTGAGTAAGTCTCGTTGATAATTTCAGGGATTGAAGAGAAAATGTTACCGAGGTTGCACTTGAACATGCTCTCTAAGGCCTTGAGGAGATCAGTGTAATTGTTGTAGAATTTGAGATCGATTTTACGAAGATATGGAGCTCCATCCATGCTAACCTTTACGAACATCCCTGAAACATTCTCCGATTCGCTGTTTTTCACATTTTGCTGGAGGAGGTTTTTTCGGTAAGATCTAACCGGTGGCCAACCAACTACTTGCTGTCTGACATTTTATCGAACATTTGGAGGTCACAAAACAGATCAATGAAAAATAGATGGTGATTACTCACTTCTGAACAGGGGAGCCGCCTCTTTTTCCGATCTCAGCTGAAGATCTCTTGACGTGAAGAGAATTCGCAGAAGAAGAAGAAGAACGTTGGAAGATTTCCATATCATCGGCTCCAGGTAAACCCAAACGGAGCTCGGTAGCGTCAAGATTAAGATCCATTTTGTCTCAGTAACGTTAGAGATAGATGTAGCGGTGAAGAGGGGAATGAGGGGAGTTATATAATAAGGAAGTAAAACGGGGCGTTAACTTAACGGCGTTAGGTACCCCCACGTTTGCTGGCATGTTAGCGACTGTAAGAGCGTGTTTGGATGAACGGTGTGGATACCGGGACACTTGTGATATACGGACACGTGTCAGTGTCGGGGAAATAAAAGGCAAGAAGCATTAGTCATGAAACTGTGGTGGGGACAAGTCAGCCAACTGCCGTAATTCATGATTATTTACAGCCGTTGGATATGAGATGGTGTTAAACGACAATAACCTCTGCGTTTTAGGATGATTGAAGAATGCACGGCATGTGATATGAAGGGATGGACCCGAGATTGTCTGGAGATGGACTTAGCATGAAACGTGGGCTTTTATTACATGGGCCCAATGTATAGGGCCCATTCACCCATCTTCCTCCAGCACATGTTGTCTGGTGTACATCCTATTTGGTATTTATCTCAACCTTGTTATATATATCCTAAAAGGCTACACGTTTTAACCATTCTGTATATAATTCTATATATACACAAACCAAAAAGTGGGTTTTTAAATTCTTGACACTGAGACCCCTAATTAATAAAACAAGGGTGTTGTTTGGAAGGGTGGTACACCACCCGGTGTGGTCAACCGATCGTAGTTATATTCCATATTAATCAAACATCATTAATAATTATGTTCGTGCGACCGCAAAAACTATGGTGAACTCATAGTTCCTTTAACCCAATGGTGGCCCGAACGCACTTGTGAAATATCCATTTTATCTTTCATAAATTAATAAATGATACATAATTAATTAAAAGTAATGACAAAATAGTCACTTTATGATATCACGATCACTGTACCGTTGTTTCAAAAACAATTTTTTTAAATCACGATCAACTCACCTCACAACACAATACAATCATCTCACCTCACCGTTATTTATTTAACGATATTCCAAACATACCCAATATGGAGTAGTCTAAATGAGTGGTCCAAAAATTTAAAATAATGTAAAGACGATCCTAACAAAGATTGTAAATTGTATGTAAAACATCTCAAATTAATATAATACATGTTGTTGACACACAAATTTTTTAAATTATAAATAATATTCTCTGATTATAACACTCGTTAATGTTTTAAATTTATCAATATTTGTATTTAACCTCTTAACTTACAAAAATATAATTATTATATCCTCAAAATTGAAAAATTTTAAAATAACACAATTGTAAAAACTAATCAGACGAAAATTGAATAAAACTTATAGAATTCACTCCAATGTTATTCTTGAATGGTTTGAAACTTCAGAAACGTTAATACACAATCTAATTTATTTTCTATTTATGGTTTACAAGAATCATATTATATAGATAGTATTATCATACTTACATGTAAAATATAGAATTAAAAAATTCCATTTGTCAAAATAATTTGATATTTTTTGGTATAAATAATGAATCTTATTTTATATGTATGATTTACAAGAATCATATTATATTGATAGTATTATCATATTTACTTGTAAAATATAGATTACTAATAATTCCATTTGTCAAAATAAATTGATATTTTGTGGTATAAATAATGAATCTTATTATCACATTATGAATAATTTGTGTGATTGAATTTTATATTTATGAAATTACACCACAATCTTCTAAAATTATCATATTTCGTTGATGTGTATAAATTTGGAATACATTATTACATTCCCAACCTAATGATTATGTAAAAACACGTGGTTGATCATCTATGTTTTAAAATCGGATTTCTTGACTGAGCCGGTTCAGTTTTAACTGGTTTAACCGGAGATCCAAACCGATGGCTTTCTCAAAAATATTTATTTTATTCATTAAAAACATTTTATAGATAAACATTTTTTTCAGTTGATCATATTTAATAATAAACAATAAAATATAATATTTTCTATGCAAATTAAATTTTCTAATGTAAATTTTCTAGAATATGATTAGAAGTGACTATTAAAAAGTTCATTAAGTAATCTATAGTTTTCCATCCAATATAATTATCTTCAATACATTGAAATTGTACATATAAATAAAAATAAACAAATCATTTATTTTTTTAAAAATTCGCTGGACCGTTTTTTGGCTGGTCCATGACATAAATTATGATTGCATTATATAAATTTATTCAAATGATGAAATCAGAAATATACTTTCATAATGAGAAAATGAATGGTTAGTTCGAAAATTTTAAAATTTTAGCAAATTCAATCTTCAAAGTTTTTTTAGCATTTATAGTAATCAAATTGATATGAACTTTAGGATCGGCTACCTTGTGATGGGTAAGACTCATTAAACTATTGTGTTAATTCAAATGGGAGAAACAAATTCTTGCAGCCCATTTGTACACTTAAGGAAAATCGGCCGATGTTTAACGAGAGGACTGGAGATAACCTTAGGTGAAATAAAGCGTTTTCTGGTAACTGGCTCCTTGGTTCGGTCTGAACGGTTACAGACTCACGTTTTCCACGCTTCGGGCCTCCACACGTTTACCACGCCTCGGGCCCGATCACGCAGACCACGCCTCGATGCCAACCTCGTTTTACATCCCGCGATAACAACCTCTAACAAATCTGTCAGAGGCGGTTACAGAGCGTGATTTACACACGCCGTTAACTCTATAAATACATGGCGCGACGACGGAAATAGCAGGACCTTTTGGACGCATAAGAACAGGCTGTTACCCTGCCGGAGTTCTTACTGTATTCGTTATGAATTATTCGATTAGTGAACAGGCTAAGAGTATAATCTGCTCTTAGTCAAGTGGTTTTCACCCCAATTCCTGGGGTTTCTACTATACATCGCCGTGTCATCTTTTATTTCTAGTTTTTAATCGTCTTCCACAACAAAAACAAATCAGAACCGAGTTCGTTTGCTAAACGAACCGGACGACTGCTGGTACCCCTAAAAAGAGACCATAACACAAATATTGATTTTTTTTTATTGTTCATACCCAAAGTTTATAAAATTTGGCAAATTTGATCCACAGATTGATAAATAAATTTCATTTGAGTATCACAAATACAGTTTACATGCAATGACAATGTTGTTCCTAAATTATATTAACTTGAAAATTTTAGTCTTATCAATTTTGATATCATCACTTGATGCCGTTACTATGGTTTGACATTTAAATCAGATTGGCTTATGCTCGGCTTCTTTCGGGTTGAATAGTGACACATTTTATGGTTGAAAAACAATTGATCGAATTGGTTTACCGACCAAACCGAATTAAAAAATTAGAAATGAGTTAAACAAAAGTCTATTTTCTTTAGAATAATATATAATTTATTTTGGTATTCCGATACAAATATGATACACATTCTATTGGGAGTCACCCTTTCATAATACAATAAGAACAAAACTCAAAAAAGCACAAAATATGGACCTATTGGTATTACAAATAATTCAATTAGAATAAATAAATGCATTAATAAGTAAGTTAGCAAAATGAGTAGCTTTCCATGCCAATTCTTGACACCAATTACCAGCTAAGTGCATTTATTTGAACCAAATTCGACATCCACTATTCTATTTTCCAATTGAATAATTATAAATATTTTTCAAATAATATTTATTATAAAAATAAACAGCCGTACCCATAGCCACAGAAGGTGGAAATGTGGACCTGTAGCATTAAACCAATATTGTGACTAGACATATGTGAAATTAAGATTTATATTTTTTATGTAATAAGATTTATTTTATTTTGGACAACTGTACCCTTTCCTTTACCAAATTAATTTGCATATTCATCCCTCACGGATGACGACTGAATATTTTATTATATATATTAATTTGCATCTTGGCCCCTCAATATCTGTCATGGATGCCGACGGAATATTTAATTTTGGATAACTCTATCCTTTCATTGACCAAATTAATTTGCTTATTAGTCCCTCATTGTGTGTCATGCATGACGTATTTTGGACAACTATATCCTTTCCTATACCAAATTAAATTGCCTATTCGTCCCTCATGTTTCCACATTTACATTTAATGTATCCCACAATCTAGTCGAGTTACAACGATATTTGGATGGGTGGCAAGAATGGACCACTAAGCAAAAAAGAGCTACAGCCTTTGTTTTTTTGGATAATTGAAACTTTTTGTTTCAAAATTTATTATAATACATAATAATGTAAATTTCAACAAACCCTAAAATAAGAAATAAGTTTGATTAAAAAAACCCGACCCAATCACCAAATTTCCACGAAATTTCTCCAAATTTTTGGTGAAATTAACACAACGGGTTACCTTTTCTGGTTGATAGGTTGTTGTGCAAAATAAACTCAACACTAGATTTCAAAATGGGTTCTTATAACGCAACACAAAAAAATTAGAGAAAATATTAGATGGAAAATTTTTATTGTTTTATTGCAAGTTTTTCCTTGGCCCATTGCAATTTGGGCTGAACCTTTTGGGCCTGATCTATTTTCAAGTTCATTTAAATCATAGCCCAAGCCCGTGGAAAATCGGGTACACATTCATTTCAATAAACTAGAAAAAAAAGAGGAAATACGGTTTTCAATAACAATACTTTTACAATTTTGATAAATTTAATAACCATAATTTGTATTGACATATTAGTCTCTGGATTTTAAAGTTTTGACAAATTTGGTTTTCAAAGTTTACAACATTTGATAAATCACATTATCAAAGTGGCAAAATCGGTCCCTCTAATTTAATTTTGATCGATGACATAATTTGCCAAAATTAAAACTTTGAAGATCAATTATGTTATACATATTAAATTTTGAGAATTGATTTTGGAAAAACTTGGAAAGTATAAAGATCAATATTGCAATCTTCATATTAAGGGATTAAAATTGTCACAATTATAAAACTTTGAGGATCAAAATTTCCAAAACCGTAAAACTATGAAGACCAAGTTTGCATCTAATCTGAAAAGAATACACGATATGTTATGTTGGATATAATTTAATGTTTAGAATTTAAATTTTAACGTATGTTAACCAACAAATTATTATAGTTTATGAATATTAAGAGTAAATTTATTACGATATAAAATTGGGGCCAGTAAAATTAAAAGAATATCATCTTCAAACTATTTATTACAGAATTGGCCTCCAATTGTGTCACCATTTACATCATTATCCACAAAAAAGTTTCATTTAATCCTCACTAATGACCCGAAAGGATAAAATATAGGGACCAAACTGTAAAAAATATAAACAAATACGCAACGTATAATAATTGCATATCACTTATTAAGATATTTCACAAGTCCATTATAGTATAATCCAATTTGATACTTGTTATCACTTACTTCAGTATACATATTGTGCTTCCCAAACTGCATTAATGAAATTAATAAGGAAAATAGTAGATTATAGAGTTTTGTCGAAATCAAGAGGGGATAGTGTAAATAAACGAGAAATTAAGGAGAAGATGATGCACATTTAAAGGAAATAATCAAATTATTATGTGATTACACTACTCGATTTTATATTTCTTACTTTCATGATCAATTTGAGTCGACATCCTCCCTTTAATATCCCATTTGCTCACAATCTCCCGAATTAATTTGAACATGATATTGAAGTTAGTTTAGCTTATTTCAATTTGTATGTTCAAACATATGTTAATTAGTTAGACTAGAGGGTGTGTTGAATTTGTCTCACCTTCGTAATAAAATAAGATATATTCAGTTTATAAGGGTGTAAATCATATAATGATTTGTTCAATTCTTTTTTTTAATTTGTGACCTCCTCGTTTAATATCCATCTTGTTTACGATATTGTTGAAATATCAAATTGTGCTACATTGGAATTGAGATAAAATTTGGATGGTTTATAAGAGTGAAGAATGACTTATTCACGTCCGGTGTCGTCTCCTCCCCTTATACGTTATATCCATGCATACTCTTGTTGTAATTTGGACCAAACTCTAATTTCAACAAATATCTCGTAGTAATTTCGGTCACATTCAATCCCATAGTGTATATAGAATCAAGTGTTGATATGGGTATGGTTTTGGTATGAATAGAATTGAGGATCACAGCATCTGTAACATCTATCTTCAAACAAACGTCGTCGACAGCAACGAAAGCATCTGTCACGGAACTCATCGACGCATTCGAATCTGCAATCTCGGAACTTACCATCATCACCTCCACAGCACCTGAAACATCTGTCACGTTCCTCTTCAAAGAAGATATCACCGCAGCAATCGAAGCATCTCTCACGACCCTCTTCGAAGCACTCAATTCTGCACTCACGAACACCATCTCCGTACGCTTCACCTTCCTTTACTGCACTTAACAAAAACATACTCAATTTTATACGTGAGAATGAGAAATTTAGGGTTTTTGTTACTTGATGTGAAGCTGACGAGGAAGAAGAAAGCCGAGAGAGCAATCTTTGAAGCCATTTAACTATGGGGTTTGTGGGATGTCTATTTAGTATTTATAAATTGTAATGTCGGCAGATCAAATGGTGAACTAGTCATTTTTTGCTTGTTTATGTTATTTTTCGATTTATCGGTGGATTGTTTGATTTTTTGTCTTAAAATCAATATTCCAACACTTATATACTTTATATTAATTGAATATATGCAATAGATTTTCAGTGAACCCATGATTTTTTTGTTTGTTTCGGTTTAAACAAAGTGAACCGAGCCGATCTTAAACATTTTTTAAGAAGTTCATCTTCAAAAAACTTAAATAATTATGATTTGTGGTTCAGTTCGATAGAAGTTCGGGTTCGTCTCAAGTTTGAATTAATTAAAAATAATATTTTTTTAAATATATGTAATATATATTATATTATTAATATATAACTATATTATAATACTATTGACTCGTAAACCAGCTCAATTAGTTGGGAATTTGAACTTATACCGAACTCGAACTCGGGAGTTTCGCGCAAAATACCACCGATTCTGAACAGTGCCGGAAATTTACCACCATTTGTGTTAGCCAATCGCGAATTGCATTTTTTACGTAATTCGCGATTGACTAACGCGACTCGCNTAAACATTTTTTAAGAAGTTCATCTTCAAAAAACTTAAATAATTATGATTTGTGGTTCAGTTCGATAGAAGTTCGGGTTCGTCTCAAGTTTGAATTAATTAAAAATAATATTTTTTTAAATATATGTAATATATATTATATTATTAATATATAACTATATTATAATACTATTGACTCGTAAACCGGCTCAATTAGTTGGGAATTTGAACTTATACCGAGCTCGAACTCGAACCATGATCGACTCGGGTTGAAAGGTTCTCGAAATGGTTCGATTCGTTTACACCCCTATGCTTTGTTTACTTTATGTTATGACTAGATACCTTAATTTTTTGTCCTATTTTAATTGAATATATTAATTATTATAATTTATATAAATCCAAAAATAACTTTCAATAAGTATTTTAAATAATTTTATATTTAATAGTATTAATTATCTAGGGCTGATAAACTTATTCTAATCAAACAAACGTTCTATATATAATACATAATTTGATGTAGTTATTATAATAAATGCTAGTAAATTATCAAAATGTTTAAGAATTAATTAAATAATAATTTAAAGATTATATTTAAGTTATAAAAATATTAATTTCATTTTACCTTTCAATTTTTATAGATCCGGTTTAAAAGATAGTTATAGCACCTAAAGCATTTTTATTTCTTATTTTAATATTTCTAGAAAAAAGGGTAAAACTGCCATGCAATAAAAAGAGCTATGCATGGGGAAAGAAGGCTAAGCTGCCATTTTTGAAACTCAGTTGTCCGTCCCAACGCAATTGTCAATGAAATTCCTTAGAAGGAGACCAACCCCGATTTGACGAGGCGGAGCGGGAGAATGATCGGAGTGCATAATCACCAACATTTTTAATTCAATCTCCGGCGTCCAACATATTATACCCGACTCTTTTGTCGCCGTGGATCTTTCTTGATGGTTGATGAGGTACGCCCATTGTCGGATTTCTTGAATTGATTCATTCTTCATTGCATATCCCTTAATCAAACTCTTATCGTGAATCGCATCTGATCTACGGTATTAACAAATACTTTTTAGGGTTTTCATTTGATTTCTATTTAGGCTGCGATTATCCAAATCTTGTATTATTCTTATGTGTTTTCTAAACTATTTGATTGCTTCTGTTTCCCTAGCTATACTGTTATGAGAGCTTGATAAGCTCTCAATGCTGAACAATTTAGTAGCATCGCCATGGCTACAAAAGTACCATCTTTGAGAAGAGTACCAAAAGGGATTTTTAGCCTTTTATCCGCAGCAACATGTGAATGGTTCCTCATGTTATTACTGTTTATCGATGCATCGTTGTGTTATTTCGCAATACGATTCGCCGAGTTCTGCGAATTAGAGACGCCTTGTATGTTATGCTCGAGGTTTATTAAGAACAAGAATGGTTGTTATTGGAGTTTACTTTGTGATGATCATAGAAGAGAGTTATCTTCCTCAGTTTCATGTTCAGTCCATTGTAAATTTGCTGATGTGAGTGGAATGTGCGAAGAATGTCTTACACCGATAGCGTCGAAGAGCAAATCAAATCCCGAATCATATATGTTGCTTGTAGGAAAATCATGGGTAGATATTGATAAAAATGTTGTCCAAAACTTGATGATGACAAAGACGATAAAAGTATGTAGTTCGGACAAGAGAACATGTTCATGTTGTGGGAAGAACAAGATATTTAGAACAAGATCAAATGCTGCAAGATTACTTGAGCTTGAAACCATTGGTGTTGGGGTTTCTAAGGCTAATGTTAAGCCGCCTCTGCCTCGTGCTCCAGGGCGTAGTCGATTCGGTCGTAAGGATGGGATGAGAAGGATGCGTGCGGATAAGTTCAGAGGGTCAGTAAATGCACAGGATTCACTTTCTCATGTTGGGTATTCGAAACTGAAACTTTCTTCTGATACTGAGCCAGAGTTGGTTTACTCCGAGGAAGAAGATGGTAGTAGCGATTTACGTCGTAAAGAAGCTGAGATTAATACGAAAAAAGTATCATCAGATGATAATATGCAAGATACTGAAGTAAGATCACAACCATTGAAACTTGATCATCCTAATGTTGTTGAGTTTAGTGAGGCAAAGAATGAGATATGTTTTTCATCTAATGGTTCTAATGATGAAAATTTAATAAGTCTCAATTGGGAAGAATTTACCAATGAGGCAGCAGAGTTGATTTCTTTGATCAACGGCTCACAGCAACCGCAGGTCGAAGAACGATCTTTGGGTGCTTTAGGAGATACTTGTGTTCCTCAAGTTCATGCCATTTCCATCCTTTCCGAGTTCCTTTCTCTATGTTCCACTCCAAAGAAGAGTAAGCTCTGGTTCCTGAACAAAGAAAATAGTTTATATATCAATCACTCTATAAAGGTGTTGTGTTTTTTAATGCAGATAATTCGGATGCAGCCGAGTTTAGTCACTCGGAAACTGCTGCTGGTGAGACTCTACAGTTAAATGTTATAAAGCAAGTGAACCAGAGTGATGAAACAGTGGCATTTCAGGCTATAAATGCCACTGATTCTGCTATACCTGGAACTAGTTCGAATTCTGCACCCGAATCTTTGATTCATGATGCAAATGTATCATCTAAAGAGACCAGTAATATTGTTCATGAGAAAGACGAGAAATCGAAAGTAGCTGAGGATTCCAATTCTCAGATACTTCCTGTGACAGCTCCTTTAAAATATGATCCCATAGTTGAATCTTTGGATGGATTAACTGTGAGCCCTATTGAAGGAGAAACTATCTTCGATAGAATGAAGCGACAAATTGTGCATGACCAAAACTCTATGAATTCATTATATAAGGAACTTGAAGCAGAACGGAACGCTGCAGCTATCGCAGCGAATGAAACAATGGCAATGATAACAAGATTGCAGGAGGAGAAGGCAGCTTTGCAGATGGAAGCCCTGCAATATTTAAGAATGATGGAGGAACAAGCCGAATATGATATGGAAGCATTACAGAGAGCAAATGATCTCCTTTCTGAAAGAGAAAAAGAAATGCAAGATATGGAATATGAGTTAGAGTTTTATAGAAACAACCTTCCTGATGAACCGGGAACTCTCAATAATGGCTTGGCTGTAGAGACTGAGAGCATTCCTAGTACTTCCAGCAATTTTGAAGCTCCGGAGTTCTCGAATTCCAACTTCAAACATAAGAAAACTAGTAGTTCAATATCAAGTTTGGAGATTGAAATGCAATCCATCTCAAATTCTCTGAATAAGTTGGAGAGACAGATACATCAAGCTTACCATGGTGGTCAAGGAGATTCATCTGTAAATGGAACTCTTGAGAAAGACAGAAAAGATACTTTTGATGAACAGAATGACAGATTAACAGAAGCTGCATTGTTTGAGAAGCAAATTGAGGAGCTTAGAGAGCAGCTGGAAGCTCTTGAAAGTGACAGAACTTTACTGATGCATACTTGTGACTTGCTTCAAAATGGAATAGAAGGATTAGAATTAGTTCAGGAAATAGCTCAACATCTACAAGAGCTGAGGAAAATTGAGACCAATAATCGATGATGATTCTTATTGAACATTTAGCTTCTCTAAAGAAGGTACTTTTTTTCTACAGCCAGCACAATTTAACACAACTCAGTACCATGATGCAATCATCTTGCACGAGGGTGGCTGTCCGAAGTCTCTGGCCAAACTTTCTAAGAAGCTGCATTGTTCCTGTAAATTGGTCTTTTTTTACCTGTTGACAACATTTTGGTGTATCAAGCTTTTACTACAGATAACAAAGAGGATAAGGCTGAGGTGTTTCCATGGAGCCGTAAACATGACTCTCAGTTGTACACAATTTCCAAAATAAGTAAAAATTCTACATATTTATCTGGAAACTCAAGATTTCATCAAATACTTAGACTGCATCTGTCTCAAGACTAGATTTATTTTATCAGAACAAAATGCAAGGACGCAACAGGCAATCAAATTTGAAAAAAAATCAGTTTCCTGGCACTGGAATTTTGGACAATTCTCACGATATCTAGCTTTATAGAACTCTAGAGATTTCATCAAATACTGAAACTGCATCTTTCTCAAGATTACATTGATTTTATCAGATCAAAATGCAAGAATTCAACACGGAGTCAAATTTGAAAAAGAATCAGTTACCTGACTTTGGAATTTCGGACAATTCTCACGATTACCTAGCTCTCATAGAACTCGAGTTATATGAACCGACGTACGAGGTTGCAAAGATGAAAATCAAACTTCAAATTCGAAAATCCAATACACTATGACTTTTCTTGCTCTTGTAGACTCTTCGCTGCCTCTTTTTCTATATAAACGTTACACCGGAAGTTCTGTAAAACAAGAAAAGCAGGAGTTATTGTTAATTCACTATTCCTTCTTTTTTTATTGCTAATAAAATACAATGAATATTTTAAAGATATTATAAAATAATGTTGTCATGGAGATATTTTGCCAAATAATCATATTTAAATTATATATATAACCTATATGAAAAAAAATGTTGATTAGTAGATTTTCTATATCTCTTCTTGATATATGAATATAATCATTTTTTTAATATAAAAAATAAAATATGATATCGGCTAATATACCGATCATACTGATTCTATCGTCCTGTATTTCATGAATTATTTCAAGATATGTGAATTATTTTACATGATGATTGATATCCAACACTATAATTTAGTACCATCCCATATTTCATTTATTGTCCTATATAAAAAAATTGATAAATATAAAATCTGATTCTCTAGATTTTCACAGTGAAGTCATGCACATTAATTTAAATACAATTAGATTACTAATTACAAATTGCTAATTACCAATTAAGTGAATGTCAAATGTAATAAATGACCTTCAAATATCTAGAACTCTATTGTATATAATTAATTATAAATCCCTGAGTTATTGCATTTCTCTGCAAGACAAGGAAATGGATCCCCCAGGCAAGAGTTTCATTCCCAATTTTCTTCTTGTTTGTATTTCGAAATTATTGGCAAATCGAATCAATTTTGAACTCTACTCGAATTGGTTTATGTTGATTTTTTTGTCGGGTTTCATATTAAATTTGAATATCGGGATTCTTTTTTCGTGTTGAGATACTCTTTTAGATGAAATTGGGTTCGATGCAGGAAGAATTGCATGGCCGGAGTTGGTGGGGCGCAAAGGGATAGATGCAGTGAAGGTGATCGAGATTTTGAATCCGTGGATTCATCCGATAATTGTTCGGTACGGTAAGGATCTTGTCACTTTCGATTATCGGTTTGATCGTGTTTGGATTTGGATAGACGAAGATGGCATAGTTGTCAAAACACCTATTATTGGGTGATTTGAGTTTGTTGTTGTTTTACTAATCAAATAAAAACTTTGATGATTAAATTTAGATGTATATGAAAATAAAAAAATATCAAATATTTATATGAGAAACTATAGATAAGTCTAATTATTAATAATTATCTGAAATTTTCATTAGATTATAAATTCATTATCAAATCATCATTAAATCAATAATGAGTTGACAATAAAAGTTATATAATTGTGATTGAGATAAAAAAGTTTTGCTATACAAATAATTAACCAAACATCAATAATAAGTGCGTTCGTAGTAAACAATGGTGAGTTCGTGGTTGCTTTAACCCAATGGTCAATAGAACGCATATGTGAAATGTCAATTTTACCCTTGATAGATTATGATTAAAATGTTATGTTTTGATACTTTTAATTAATAACTTCTTATATTCTAATAATTACATGTTCAAACTATAAAAATACATAACACTTTAAAAATATAGTTTTTGAAATAACGAGTTTATCATAAATAATATGAAATATAATTTTTAAGTTGTATACAATTAATTAAATTTAAAAGTAAAATAAAAAATTCATTTTATGATATCACGATTGCACTATTGTTTCAAAAATAATTTTTTTAAATTATCTCTAAAATATTCATATTTAATTTGTATCAAACTAAAAAAAACCAATGGCTCGTTAACAAATCACAATGATCACAAACAAATTGGGTTGGGCGTGAATTAATTGGGTACACAATTATAAAAAGATTTTATAATTAGTATTTAATAGAGTATTTTAAAAACGTAAGCAGATTTTATTTCATAGAATGAAAATATATTAGTATTTAATATATCGAAAAAACAATAATTAAAAAAAAAGTATTATATAAGAAATATTACTCTATTACCATAAAGATACATATTTAATATTTTGAGAAAATAATATTGATAAAAAACAAAAGAAGATAAGTTACTTTTATAAAAGTAAATATTTAATTAAGAAAATTATGGAATATCATCATTTTTTTTATCTAAATTATATTTGCTTTAAATCATCACAAAAAATCAATTAAGGTATACTTTCAAACTTTATTATAATAATATGATATATATTTAGTTTTAATCATTCATTTAAAAACATTACAAATTAAGTATATCAACTTTATATTATTTAATTGTCTTAGAAAAAATCATATTTAGTCCTTTTATATTTCATTTTTTTTCAATTTAGCTAATTTATTTTATTACTATTACATAAATTCTTCTATATTAATTAAATTAACAATATTGAGTTTTAGCTATGGAGTGTAGTGCTTTCATATAAAATATATAAATTAAAAAATATCAAAATATCAATGTTTTTATATCGTTCTAAATTTTGCAATGCTCTTATCAATGCGTGATACATATCGAATTGTATATCTCCAGAGAGCTCTATTAGCTATTTACATAAATTTTGCAGTAATGGGGAGTTGAGCAAAATAGTATTTGAGTTAGATATATGAGTTTCATTATTTCTATTTAAGAATATTTTAATTGAAACTTTCATTATTTTTGTATAGATCTCGCATTTGAAGATTAGATTAAATTAAATTACAATTTATGAAAATTGTCTTATTTCTGTTCTTGATTTTTTGTGTGTTGTACTAATAACTGCTAATTACCAAGTTTGAAAATACCATTTCATTTTCGGGTTACTTCAATTATGAAAATTTTAAAACATCATTAAACTTTGAAAATAATTTTATTACAAATTATAAGAAATGGTTTTGAACTATGCGGCATAGAGTCGTTTGACTGACTCGGTAAAATTGTGAGAGTTGGATTTTGATTCGACTCGAAATTTTAAATAAAACGAGAAAATGACGTCTTTGGTCCTCGTAGTTTGATCATTTTGGCAAATTTAGTTCTCCATGTTTATTTTGGCATTTTCAGTCCCCGAATTTTGGACATTTGGCAAAATTGGTCCTCCTATTTTGGAACATTTGGCAAAATCGGTCCTCAAATTTCATATTTAGTTCTCCAAATGAAATCGAACAAAATCGGTCCATGTAGTTTGATCGTAGTGGCAAAATTAGTCTCCGTATTATATAAAAATGAAAAATGAAAAATTACAAACTTTGGGGACCAAATTTGCCATAAACATAAAACTTGGAGGACCTAATTTGCTAAATGTAGCAAAGTAGGAGGACTAATTTTGCCACAAATAAAGTTAATGGACTTAATCTGCCACAATTGTCAAAATAGGAGGATCAATGTTGTCAAAATTGGAAACTACGAGGACTAAATTTGCGCGCCACCCAAATAAAACACTATTAAATAAAAACAAATATTAGAATTTGTTGAACTTCAATTATAAAACCACAAATATTTATCAATTTATATAAAAAAGATTTAGCTTAGTTCATAAAAATTAGCATAGCTAGTTCAACTCCCAAAAAGCAACAATTTTTCTATTCATTTTTGTTTGTATGAATAATCCACGGATCTATTACATAATAAAGTTATGAAATTATATAAATTACCTCTTGGACCAAGAACAAATTGAATAAAGGAAGAAATTAATAAGAATATAATTTTGTCTAAAATGTTAAGTGTCGGAATTGAATTGGAGAGTGTGAGTCGATTCACCCGTACATGTGGAAAATTGTAGAAGAGGTGTGTGTCATAAGTTTTAAACCCTAAAGCATATGGCATTCGGGCCGAATGAATTGTAGGTCGAAAAAACCAAAAAAACTGTCTTCTTCTTCTTCAGATCCCGAAAAAATTGTAGGTCACATGTTAAAGATTCATGAACTCGTAAGTCATTTCAGGTAATTGGCGTGAATCGTCCCTACAAAACACGTGAGCAATCTGCTGCTCAGCTACGCTTTTTCAGTTATTTTTATTATCTGATTTCAAAGATCGAAAGAGAGATGAGAGTGGCGGCTTGAATTTTCTGAGTTTCTAAACTTTTCTTTTCTTGTTTATTTTTTGTTTTAATGATTTTATTTTCTATAAATTGATTTGTATTCCTTGACATGTTTCTAGGCAATTTGGTGTGTATCTTTCAGATTTAAAGCTTGAGCTCTGTGTACAGAAATGGGGGATAAGCAGCTTTGGATAAACGAGGAAGATAAAGGTGTTGTTGAAAGTGTATTGGGCCATGAAGCCGCTGAATACTTTTCATGGCTGGTTTCAAATAATGTGTTATCTGAATTCTCTGCATCCACTGCGGATCTTGGAGTTCATCATCTTCTTTGTAACATGATCGATGAATCTGACTGGAATTACGTTATTTATTGGCATGTTTCGAAGTCGAAATCTGGTAAATCGGCATTGATATACGGTGATGGTCATTGTAAAGAACAAAAGGAAGGCAATGGTTTAACAGATGAGAAAAGCTCTCATAGAAAAAAAGTGATTCAAATGATTCATGCTTGTTTTAGTGGATCAGAGAATGATAATGCTGCTGCTGCTTCGAAGATGAACCGAGTTTCGGATATAGAAATGTTTTATCTGAGTTCAATGTATTTTGTCTTTCCTTTTGATAAGCCTTCTGTTCCTTCTCAGTCATTTAACTCAGCTAGAACAATTTGGATTTCAGACAAGAAAGGTTGCTTAGAACGTTACCAAACCAGATCGTATTTAGCCGAGTTGGCTGGATTTCAGACTGTTGCATTCATCCCTGCAAAATGTGGAGTTTTTGAGTTTGGTTCTAGCAAGTCAATAATGGAAGATTTTAACATTATCAAATCTGTTCAGACAATTGTTGTCAAGCTGAGTTCAACAGTAGCAAGAACGGTTGTTCCCAAGATATTTGGTCATGAACTTAGTCTTGCTAGCTTTTCTCCGAAACAAGAAGACGAATCTGGTTTTTCTCCAGAACATTATGCGAATTCATCGAATGGGCATCATCGCCTTGTTGATAATGGAGAAGTGAAGAGGCTTTCACATATAAACAAAGAAGACACATTTCCTCTCTGTGATGATCAGAGGCCACGAAAACGGGGTAGAAAGCCTGCGAACGGGAGGGACGAGCCACTGAATCATGTGGAAGCCGAAAGGCAGAGACGGGAAAAGCTTAATCAACGGTTTTACGCATTAAGAGCAGTTGTCCCTAACATATCAAAGATGGATAAAGCTTCTCTTCTTGGTGATGCCATTGCCTATATAACAGATCTTCAAACAAAGATAAGAATTTTGGAAGAAGATAAAGGGATTTCTAATTCATTACATCACAAATGTTTACCTTCAGATATTGATTTTCTAGAACGAAGTGAAGATGCAGTTGTAAGAATAAGTTGCCCTCTTAATTCTCACCCTTTGTCTGGAGTTGTGAAGACTTTGAGAGAGCATCAGCTAACGGCTCAAGAATCGACCATCTCGATAACTGACAATGGTGAAGTTGTGCATACATTTTCCATTAAAACAGAAAGAGGCTGTACAGAAGAGTTGAAAGACAAGTTATCTGCTGCTCTTCTTAAATGAATGATGACACAATGCAGCAATTCAAATCAAATATAACATATTTGTCTAGATTCTTGCATTCAACTGACAATATATTATAACATCTTTGTAATTTCATGAGAACTAAATTGTGAGTGATTTCGGTTTATTCCAAATCAAAACATACTTAACATTTGCAACCAAATAATGAAAAAATCATGTACCTGAAAAAAGCATGCCATATTAATATCGAAACCTGACTGTATCGTCTTCTA
The DNA here is from genome assembly GCA_009725065.1 of Utricularia reniformis. Classification (NCBI taxonomy): domain Eukaryota; kingdom Viridiplantae; phylum Streptophyta; class Magnoliopsida; order Lamiales; family Lentibulariaceae; genus Utricularia; species Utricularia reniformis. Next base: position 146,522 of record RWGZ01001246.1, on the reverse strand, counting down.
TGCTTATAGAGAAGCAGCAGAAATAGTCACAAGATGCTTTATGAGCTCAAGAAGCAGCAAAATCTTTGGCAAGAGATGCAACTCTGAAGCAAATATTGATCTTGTCCAAATTTATGCATAACTATGAAAATCTGCTAGAACTCCTCTTCTTGCATTTCATTTGGAAAATCCGAGGTTTTTTCCCTGGAATTCATTTTGTTTCACAAGCTTCAATTTTGTCCTTTGTGACAAAATTGGGTATAAAATCCAGGAATTTTGAGTAACTTTCATCTTTCTGCAGCAAGTCTACAACTATATTCATTGTATAGGAGTCAGGTGTATGTTTTTTCTCGGCCATTTTCTGAAGAAGCTCAACAACTTTGAACGCATCATTATTATCGCAAAATCCCCGCATAAGTGTGTTGAACACAACTAAATCAGGAGGGCAACCTCTGTTTTCCATTTGTAGGAACAGATCATGTGCATCTTTCAGCTTTCCAGCCTTACAAAGTCCATTGATCATTATCGAATATGTGTATGCTGTCGGTACGACACCCTTCTCCGGAAGCTTATTAAATATTTCAGTAGCTTGACTAAATTCACCTGCCTTGCACAGACCATCAAGTAGGCAATTACAAGATGTACTTCCCAGTTCACATCCTGATTTTTCGAGAGTTTGGAACATATCGATCGCATCTCTAACGAACCCGTTCTTGCAAAAACCATCTAACAAGATGCTATACGTAATCAAATTAGGAACAATGTCATGATCCTTCATCTTTGAATAAATATCTCTTGCTTCCTCAACTTTTCCCCCTTGAAACAAACCTCCTAACAAAGTGTTGAAAGTTATAACAGTTGGCTTATACTCTGTTCGTACCATTTCGTCGAAAATATTCTTTGCTTCTTGTAATCTTTGACATTTGCAATAACCATTAATCAACACATTATATGTTTGAGCATCCCTTTCATAACCCTTAGCAGCCATTGACACAAAAAGCTCTCTTGCATCATTGACTCTCCCCTCCAAACAATGACCATCAATAAGAGTGTTGAAGTTAATAGAATCGGGACGGCCACCCCTCTTGATCAATAAATCTAGCAACTCCCCTGCTTCATTAGTTTTTCCAACCTTGCACAAGTAATCCATCAAAATATTTAAAGTGATAACATTTGGCCGGATTCCACGATCCACCATTTGATTAAACAACTCTTTTGCTTGTTCCCACTCGTCTATTCGACAAAAACCATCAATTAGTGATCCATAAGAAACTACATCGCCTGATATATCTTTACTTTCCATTTCATCAAACATTTCCTTTGCCCTTGCAACCAATCCTTCTTTACAGAGGCTGTGAATGAAGCCACCATAATAAATATTATTAGGATAAAACTTAACTCCAGATCTCACTTCCTTATTCATGCTCTCGTGCAAACTAACTGCAATATCTGCATTGCCAGCCCTACACAATCCATTTATCAATGTAGAGCATGTGTGAATATTAGGAGACAATCCCATCTCAGGCATTTTCTTAAACAATTGAAGAGCATCAAGCACTTTACCTTCCAGACATAACCCTTTGATCAAAGAAGTAAATGTGACAATATTTGGCTTATAACCCCTCTTAAAAATAGCACCCACAATAGCAAAAGCAAGAGCGACCCTTTTCAGTTCACAATAACAGTTAAGAAGAATATGCAGTCCTATGTAATCAGGTACCAGATTAACCTCCGACATCCTGTCGAAAATAACGAACAAGTCCCGATACTTCTTCGATTTTGCAAAGGATCCCAGAAGAGTATTGAATGATGAAGGGGGAGGAAGAGGCTGCAATCGGAGCATTTCGTTAAATTCGTCCATTTCATTATGGACGCCATTGTCACGATCTTTTCGTTGGTTTTTGCGGTGAGCGTTTAGCTTTGAAGAGGTGGAAACATTTGGGATAAATAAAACCGTTGATAGCTGCTCACTTGTGATCGACGTGGAGGCGGAAGCTGCTTGACGAAGGCGGGCTACCACTCCGGAGACCATGAAGGCCAATAATCACATTCACAAATCACAAGCAACCCTAAAATATCAATTAATGAGATTCATTGGATTTCCGGTGGCCGCATGACTTTTAGGTTATTGAAGACACTGTGCCCAAAATGATGCAGAGAAATATTTTAATTTTGAATTTAGGGTTACAAACGAAGATTAATTTTCAAAATTAATATATTGAGTTTGTTTGGTTTAACTTTTCAAAATTAAGGTTCGATGATCGTACCGTAGATTAAGATGACCGTGATAATTATGATCGAATTTTAGAAAACAGTTTACTAAAAATGTGGTGAAATTATAATAATATTTCTATTTTAACATTTATATTAATATATTTGTTATAGGTAAATTTAAGTCAAATAAATATTAACAAATTCATTACATATAAAATAAACTAATATATATATAATTTTTAATAATTTATTTTATAATTACCGAAATATAAATTATGATTCTAGTAATAAAAACTATAAATATATATTAATTTCAATCAAAATATATTAAACTTTTCACCAATTATGAGGGTCGTAACATCCAAGACAAAGGTCGATATCAATATTACGAGTGTTTCACAAATTCTTAAACTTCAAAAAAAATCTAAAAAACGCAGATCCACGACAACTTGAAAATTTGGCATAGTATTTGTGAAATGAGAATAAAATTGGTCAGAGTTTGATTTTAAAATAATTAAATTAACTTTAAAGGTCAATTTTGAAATTTACCAAATCACGGTGAGTTGGTCATACGTATCAAGACATAACCATATGATCACCCAAAATATAGATACGATGATCGTAATTGTCTAGATTATTTGATAGTTGAAAGTAAAATTACCATGTGATTAGTGGCCATAGTAAAACCAAAGAACCCCACTAAGTTTGTTTAGAATCCCAACAATGACCTTGGGTCGAATCCAAAGCTTAATTGAACGACCTCGAATTATCAATTTTTAAATTTTTTAACTTAAATTGTAATTATTCAATTTTTAATGAACTGGAAATTTGAAAAACACTAAAATTCGTTTGATTCTATTCATTTGTAATAAAAAGTGAAATGTGCACCGAAATAAGTGTATTTTGATTGATTAAAACTATCAAAATTATAAAAAAGTTATAATATAAACCGATATTTAGGAAAATTAGTTATTTAAATTGTTTATATATAAAATTAAGGTGGCATTAGCCATTTCATTTATCTCTATAATTTATCACTTTTTATATGTTAAATATTATTTAATGTTTTACATTCGGAAAAAACGTTATTAATTTTGGGCTTTTAAATGGATCATAAAAGGCCCATTTAAGTCGTGGAAATTGGAATATAATATTCCTCATTTTCGTAATATATATTCTAAAGCATAGAGAAAAGAACACGCACGCCATTGGACGGACTATTGGAGGTCTCACGTCTTCTCGGTTTTCTTACTAATCAAGAGAAGAAGAGATAGGAAGGAATCCTGAAATTCTGATTTTCGGTAAACAGAATATACATTGTGTAAAACCCACAATACGATATATGTAAAGTATATGTACTGCGGAAAATAAGAGAATTTGGAGCTCTCCACTCAATCCGAGCCCCTACGTTTCCAGTCGGTTGATTTTTTGGACTTTCATCGTTTTTAGCAATAACAATAACCAGGAGGATCATATACATGAATAGCTGAAAATTTGTGATTCTTTCTATTCTTTCATGCGATTTCGCCCAAACTGATTTTAGATGTTGGTGTGCTGGTTCCTGTGGTATTGAGATTCCTGGGTTCAGATATTTAGTGATTTCAGGGGTAAAGTTCGTTTTTTTAGTTTCTGTGTGTTCCACGGGTAGTATGTTGTGTCTCGGTGGCCTGCTTTTGTAATTAGTGTGATTGAATATGATCGTTTCGTTATCTGGGTTCTCTTGAATCTTTATAAATTCCTGAACTCTTGACGAAAGATTGGATTCGGCTGAATATGGGTTCTATAAATTTGTGTTATTCTGTTGCTTATAGGGAAATTGCTTGTTGAAGACGATCTTGTATAATCTTTTGTTGCTGATTGATTATATGTTTTTTTTTCTTCAGATATCTCACTTCTACATTAAGTTTTGGTTGTGTTTCAAGTTGCATTCATTGTTGCTTTGGGGCGGACATTACTTGAGGTCCTTTGAGGTAAGCAACGGATTGATGAGGATACGTATTTTGAACTAGCTTGGTGTGCTTGGTTATATCCATTAATTGTTACCTTTTTGTACTTCCATCATACTACATCCTGCATTGCACAGCTTACATTGTCCTTAGTTTTTTGCATTGTTTTTTCCCGAGTAATGGATGTTTAGCACGGATTAATTTCCTCCCGTTTTTTTTGTTTTTTTTAAGCTCCATGTTGTGATTCATCTACCTGCCGAATGGACTGGCTCATCTCACCTGCTGTTAGCTTATGAGTGATGTTCAGTGGGGAAAAAGGTTTTCAAGCTCTTAATATCTTTAGATTGAAACAGAAAAGTAAATCACCTCTAACTGCTGGTCTTCTTGATGATTCTCATTATGAAATTGAATTGTCTGATTACCATAAACCACCCAGCCCACCGAGTGAAAGCCCTTCTGGGCTCCTTGATGGGGATACTTTGAATGGAGAACCTATTGATGATTTGGATCTTTTCTTTGAGAGAATTTATTTGTATTACTGTGATAGAGGCCTTTGGTGTATTATAATTAAGTGGGTAATTGAGCTTCTTAGCTTGGCCTTTACTATATGCTTTTCTGGGTTTTTTTTGCTCTTTGTGGACTGGAATGGACTTAGAAATGCTAAATGTGGGATGGATGCTGTCGAATCTGGAATTAAACCATGCGATTTGTCTAAAGAGGCTTTGAGGCAGCATCCCTTGGCTCCTTTTACCATTGGCAAGGCTATAATTCTTGGGTATCTGGGGATATTTTCCATATATTGGATTTTCTGCTTTCTGCGATTCTTTGGACAGTTGAAGGAGACTCTTAAAATTCGGCAATTCTATAACAAGAGGTATGATGTAAATGAAATATTGCTCGTATTTATACGTGGATATTTGTCAAGAATATTCTTCATGGTCGAGTTTCTATGATTGTAACTAATCATTAATATTTTTTTATGCAGTCTCTGTGTGACAGACGGTGAGTTACAGACATTGCCATGGTCTTTGATCCTTGAAAAAGTTGTCCAAGTACAGCACAGACAGCAACTATGTGTGGTCAAGGATCTTTCTGTTCACGATGTGGTGATGAGATTGATGCGAAAGGAGAATTACTTGATTGCCATGCTGAACAAAGGAGCACTCGTATTTCCCGTTTCACGATGGCTCCCTATTGCTGGTATAAGTTGTAGTGTTGGTCCAAATAGTCGTAAGGAACGATTAGTTCTGCCAAAGACCCTTGAATGGATATTAAATTGGTGCATACTACAAAGTATGTTTGACAGGTAGGTTCTTTATCTTGTCCGTGGCATAAATGATATACTGTTGGAATTTGTCCCACATTGCTGAAAGAAATGGGATTGATTTGGTTTACAAAGGTGGGAATTCCATCACATATTGACTTGTTCAAGTCTTTTAAATGTGTGGGCTCCTCCCCATCATGTTCGTTCACGTTCTCCCGTCGTTATTTCGGCCATACTATAATTTCGACATATAGTCTCTCGACAGTGCTTATAATATCTAAATTCTCGTAATTTTTTATATTTTACGTTTGTTTATTCATTTTTTGATTACTTTCATCCTCTTACATTCATTTCACAGGAACTTTCGCATTAGAAGGGACTTTGTTTCTGATCCAGAAACATTAAAGAAAAGACTTAGGATAGTCGGCTTCGTTCTCTTTTTTCTCTCCCCTTTTCTTGTTATTTTCATGCTGGTATATCTATTTTTACGGCATGCAGAACAATTCTATAATCATCCAAGCACTGCATCTTCCCGTAGATGGTCAAATCTCGCTAAATGGATGTTCCGGGAATTCAATGAGGTATCCGAATTTATCACATTGTCTTGTATTTATTTTATGTATCCCTTCCATGTTGCCATTTTGAGTATACATAGACTATTTCTTCGTTATATCGAGGATTATACAACATCAGAATTCATTTTTCGCAGGTTGACCATCTATTCAAGAACCGAATGAATGGGAGTGTGATGCATGCCTCTGATTATTTAAAGCAGTTTCCTTCGCCAATCTTGAATATTCTCGCAAAGTTCATCTCATTTGTTTCTGGTGGCTTTGCTGCTGTCCTTATAATCATTGCATTCCTAGAGGAATCTCTTCTAGAAGGCCATGTAATAATAATGTGTTAATTTGTTTTTATTTGATTGTTCTAGTTCTGAAACCCGTTCTCCTCACGCACTTTTTTTAACGTAGCAGATTTTTGGTCGGAATTTATTCTGGTATGCAGCTGTTTTTGGTACAATTACAGCCATAAGCCGAGCTGCGGTAGCTGATGAACTTCTTATTCTTGATCCTCAAGGAATGATGTCAAAAGTAGTTCAACATACTCATTTTATGCCTAAAAGATGGCGTAGAAAAGAGAATACCGAGACTGTAATGGAGGAGTTCCAAACTCTTTTTCAGGTACAAGATTACGGGGCGAGCCTATATATTTTTTTTCGATCGAATCTTTAGTTATTTATCGTTTTTTTTTCAAATGTATGGGTAACTAACAGTATACCGGAATGATGCTGTTAGAAGAGATGACCTCAATATTTGTCACTCCTTACCTCCTTATATTCGTTGTCCCAAAGGTTTGTTTACGAGCATATTCAATACACAAATACCCTTTTGAAAGTTTTTATGAACATTTAGTTTATGTTGCAGAGAGTTGACATAATCTTGCAGTTCATTGTGGACTTCACAGTTAACGTTGAAGGCGTTGGTGACATTTGCAGGTTTTCATTTGTATTCATTTTTAACCGACTTTTCGTCGATTTTCTTAGTTCTATTGATTTGTTTTTGTAGTTTTGGTTATAACACAAAACTTGGTTTTTTCCTTTCAGTTTTAGTCTCTTTGATTTTAGGAGTTACGGAAACAAACGATACGGTTCACCTTTTGAGTTACCTCGCAACCGAAGGAGCTCCCAAGGGAAAATGGAGAAGTCATTTCTAAGGTACACCATGACCTTATTGTGTTTCACCGATTCGAGAATGTTTCCGAATATGTGTCGTCTTTCTGTGGCTCTATGCAGTTTTCATTTGGCATATCCTTCATGGGAACCTAACACAGACGGGAAGCAGTTCCTCAAAACTCTTAAAATGTTCAGAGATGAGAAGCTTTGTGTTCGTGAAAAGACGACAAGAAACTCATCTTCCTTAATGCAGTATCAAAACTTCAGAGGAGCTACGAATCCACACGAATTCGTGCATTACAGGGATATGTGGGATTTCTCTCAAATGGAATCATTATGGCTTATAGATGGACAACAAAGGAACTTCCCTTATATTCTCGATTGGTATTACACATGTCAAAGCCAAGAAACGGATATTGTCGAACCTGCATCAAGATTTCACTGTATCGATGAGGAGAATCCCGTCGATCCCTGGTTTCCGACTATTCCAATACGAAGAGACATCAATGTCGATGACATATGGGATGATAATATGTTTACAGAACGTGGTCAAGCTTCAACATCCGCCCCGTTTTTTCAAGCGAGTGTTCTTCGTCATCAAGAACTGAATGAAGAATGTGAAAGTCTATCGAGTAGGAACCGTTGGTGGGCTCGTACACGACCTGAATTGGAACATCAGCAAGCAAGCTTTATTGAACCACCCAACTTCACAAGGTTATTACAACGTAACATGAATGATGCTGGTTTTGATAACTTGTCTGAGGAAGAATCACATGATTTGGTGCTTAGCAAGTCGAAAGACTTATCTCGAACTTTTTATACTGAAGATTTGGAATGTGGAGATTTTAATCCTCCATTTGGGGATGTGTATAAAAGCCCATGGGAAAGTTTCTCGGAGAAGAACTGACTTTCAGACACTTATTCTTTGGATGTAAATATGTACATAACGGAATAAGTAACTAGGAAGAAGATGAAGAAGGGTGTTTTAAGGATCCTGTCACTTCACATTTAATTTGTCTTTATTTTGGTATTTTTCTATTGCTGGGACTGGAGAACATTTCTCTATCCTGTTTTTTTACTTCAAAACAATTATGAATTAAGATATAGTTTACCTTAAATTTAATCATTATATTTCGATCACTATTTTTTTTATCCGATTCAAATCGATTTGTAATAGTGAATCAATTTGTATATTGGTTTACGGATCAATTTTCTAATATTCAGATAATTAGATTCTTTTGCATACTCTAATATTTAGATAACCAGAATCATTATATCTGATCACTAATGTTCTTAGTGCAATTTGTGTCTTTAATCATGAATCATAATGCAACAATCAATCATTTTTATATGATACCCAGAATGTGATATAAATTATGAGGTTTGTAAATATTGAGAATAATTTGGTTTTTAAACACCAAATTACTGAATTAGACAGTAACATTAAATTAAATTAAATTAAATTAAATTGATTAATTTGTACATTTTATTGGATAAATAAATTTATCCGTGGAGTTAGAAGGTCGGGCAGAAGGTGCTACTGTTAGAAGGAACTTAGAAGCCAGAATTCGAGTCTGCAACGGAGATATCTGAAATGGTGTCGATCGCGATGTTGGCTCGCTACGTTGCCTGCAAATTTAACTACTCCATCTCAGTCGGAAGGATGGTAACACTCATCTCCTTGTTTGAAATTGCAATTCCAAAGCGAAAAATTGTTTCTTCATTATTGCACTGCTTTTCTTGGGTTTAGGTTTGTACCGAATTTTTTTTTGATATTGCGCCTTTTTTAATGCTCTCTTTTTTTGTATTATCACCCTAGAACGAGAGATATATCATTCTGAGTCTGAATCTGGAGATATAAATCATTTGGAATGTTTTGATTCGTACATATTTGGTGAATAATTATTGAATTAAGGAATATGCCTATTATCATATTATAGGATGGAATCCCCATCCTGTAATGTTAATTTTTGGTCTTCAAGTTTTAGGATTGGGTTCAGTTTCTTATTTATTTATTCTCATCCTCGATTCTGATTTTTTTACTGGAGCCTCACTACATGATTCTTTGTCGAAGTAAAACCATTCTGTTACCATAGGCTGCCAATTTAAAACGAGGGATCGAGGCCTTGATGTTTCTAAGTGTAAATTGATTTGCTTGTTCTTTTACAATGCTTTTCTGCTTGCTCTAAATGGAGATACAAATATTCATTGATTTTTGTTGTGGTCGTAGGCATTGTTGAAGGGTATTCAAGATACTGAAATTCTTGATATCATGTATAGAACAATGGTACAAGGAAAGCTGACATTTTCACACTGCAACAAAAGAGAAGAGAAAGCTCCAATGACCAGGGATCTGTTTGGAACACTTCTTATACGCAAAATTTTATCTCCAAATCCGACGTATGGTTTTAAATAAAGCACTTATGCTAACTTTGGTTTATATTTAAATGCTACAATGAGCTTAATGATTCACAATTGAAGTTACTTGACTATCCCATCTTTCTGAATGGATGCTTGCTTATTTTTATCTGTGTTGCAGGAAAGTAGACGTAAAGGATGTAGTTGTCTTGAAAGACCCTGTGAACAAAGGTAATTTTCTAGTGCGTCGGCTAGCTGCAATTGAAGGAGATGAGATGATGTCTACTAATAATAACGATGAGCCTTTTATTCTTGAAAAGGACCAATGCTGGGTATTAGCCGACAACGAAGACCTAAATCCAAAGGTATGAATCATACAAAATGTTATTCATCACTAAAGGCTCGTATAACATCATTTCTAATACAAAACATTAGAGCAATATTATGCCTCAATGCTTTAGAACATTATATGAATGAATGGGGTATTAATTTATTGATGCTGGTGTTGGATTAGCAGGAAGCTCATGATAGTCGAACATTCGGTCCAGTTGCTATGGACGATATAATAGGAAGGACGATTTATTGCTTGAGGAGTACATTAGATCATGGACCTGTAAACAACAGGTATCTATTTCATCTATTTGGTGATTAAATTTGTATATGTTGTTTTGTTTATAAGTATTGTTATTTCAGCGAGCAAAGCAGAGAGCAGGATTTACCTGTTCTTGAAGTGGAACTCGACGTCGACGAGATGGCTAAAGATCATAAAGTGTGAATCCTTAAGACTTAAGATGCTGTTTTTATTGAGCATCAGAGGGAATAGGATCATCGTTCAGGGAGGGATATTTCATGAGGGAGAACATTAAGCGCGGTACACATTACAAAAATATGCTCATCTCTTTTATTGACTTAATCTTGTTTGGTGGATTATTGGATGAATTTTTACCTTATTTATAAATAGTCTAAACTAGTAATATGCAGCACTGATTCAAAATGATGTTTTTATTTCTTCTTTAATTTGATTTATTTTTCGATGGAGAATTGATTTATGTGTTTTTACGACTTTGATATGTAGTTGATTTACCTATGGATTATTCATGTAAATAATGATGAATCAGAAAGTATTTATTTGGGGAGCATGTAATCGATCAAAGATATTTATTTTTTATAAAATTAAATTATCTTATAAAATAAATTGATAAATATATATAGTTTTAGATATCAGAAAATTACAACATTAGTCTACAATATTTAAAATAATATAAATGTGATGTAACCAAAGTTTGTAAATTGCATGAGAAATTCCGATATTTCAAAATCGTTCAAGAATTACACTTGAGTGAATAACAACGGTTTTCGTCTAATTTTAAAATTTTTTAAAGTTTGGTTGCAATCATTACATCTTTTCAATTTTAATGAGTCAAATACAAAGTATAGAGACATTTAAAATATTAACGAGTATTGAAGTTAAATATAAACAATTTTGGAAGTTCGGAGTCAATCACACAATATTTAAACTTTAAGTGCATATGATATTTACAATTTTTAAAAATTAGATTTTTTATAAAATTTATAAATTTTAGAAATATCGTATTTACACTATTATAAATTGAAGTGTATTGATGGATAGATCGATACCATAAAAGACAAACTAACTTAAATGTTACATTAAAATACAAAGTATTTTTTTTAAAAAATAAAGTATTCAAAACAATAGTAATATTAATGCCCGATATTATAACCTCTTGAAGCCATACAATTTTGTAGGATCGTGAAGCGTCATGCATGGGACATATAAATATAATATCTGGTTTTTGTCTTGTTTCCTTGTTATAGAGAATCAGGCTTGATATGATTTTCCATGGAAGTTATTGGTTCTAATTCACAGACCCCTTTCTCTGTTCTTTTACTATTTGGAGGTAAACCGATCTTTCTGCCCCATGTCTTTCCATCTTCTTCGAAATGGATTGCGCACAATATCTTATATTCTCGATTGTTTCTTAACATAAATTGCTTCAATTTGATGCAGGTTTCGTGATATTTGCCCCATTTTTTACAATTGTGAGAAATTGAATACATGAACTTAGGTTTCTTAGTTTGAGACGACGACGACATTGGTCGATGGAATCAAAGAAGAGTTGGTTCTATAAATTTCAACCAAGAGAACGCACGAGGTCATCGAATCAAAAGAATGATTCCATAGGGAGTGGAATACACGGAGGAGGAGAAGAAGAAGAAGAGGCGATTCATATATCAGATGAAGAAGCCTCAAACCTTACGAAACAGAGAGTTGCTGCTGCAAAGCAACACATTGAAAATCACTACAAATTACAGATGAAAAATCTTCAAGAAAGGAGAGAAAGGTGTGTTTGTTACTTATTGGTTCATAAATTGAAAAAATTACATTCTATTTGGAACAAATCTGTTAACAGACGAAGCTTACTTGAAAAGAAGCTAGCTGATGCTGATGTATCTGAAGAAGATCAGAATAACCTTTTGAAGTTTCTAGAGAAGAAGGAAACGGAATATATGCGTCTCCAACGACATAAAATGGGCGCTGATGATTTCGAACTACTAACAATGATCGGTAAAGGTGCTTTCGGAGAGGTATCGTGACATTAATCGACATTTATCTTACGTTTTAGTTCGTATAATCCAGGCTTTTGTGAACTTTCAGGTTAGAATCTGCAGGGAAAAAACAACAGGTTGTGTATATGCAATGAAAAAGCTAAGAAAATCGGAAATGCTTCGTCGAGGCCAGGTATTAAATTGATGTTAGCATCATATTTTTTAGAGTAGTTTGTTTGATTTATTGGGATGTAGGTTGAGCATGTGAAAGCCGAAAGGAATCTCCTAGCCGAAGTTGATAGCAATTGCATTGTAAAACTATATTGCTCTTTCCAAGATGATGAATACTTGTATCTCATCATGGAATATCTTCCTGGTGGAGATATGATGACTTTGTTAATGCGAAAAGATACATTGAATGAAACCGAAGCAAGATTTTACGTAGCCGAAACGGTTTTAGCTATCGAATCAATTCATAAACATAACTATATACATAGGTTTGTTGATGTTTTTGTTCATTTTTGGAAGCTGTTTTTTTGTCTGATTTTCTTCCTTTTTGATCCCAACAGAGACATAAAGCCAGATAACTTACTACTCGATAAATACGGTCACATACGATTATCCGATTTCGGGTTATGCAAGCCTCTAGATTGTAGTGCAATCGAGGAAGACTTGTCAGTTGGGAAAAATGCTACTGAAATGAAAAAAGACAATGAGCAGTCACCCCCGAAACGCACGCAACAAGAACAACTGCAACATTGGCAGAAGAATCGGAGAATGCTCGTAAGTTAAACTGTTTTCTCCTGAAGCTGAAGTGAATATAATTGTATCCCAAGTGCAGGCTTACTCCACTGTTGGAACACCTGATTATATTGCTCCTGAAGTCCTACTGAAGAAGGGTTATGGATTGGAATGTGACTGGTAAGTTGTTAAGCTCACAAAATGTATCGAAAAATGTAAATTTACATAGTATTTACAGGTGGTCTCTTGGTGCTATAATGTTCGAGATGCTGGTCGGTTACCCGCCGTTCTATTCAGATGATCCTATGTCAACTTGTAGGAAAGTAAGCCTAAGAGACAGACGACACTCCCTTTGATTTTATTACATTACATAAATTGAATGTTTTGATATGCAGATAGTGAACTGGAAATCACATCTAAAGTTCCCTGATGAAGCAACTCTTTCTTGTGAAGCAGTAGATCTCATAAGCAAATTACTTTGTAATGTAAACCAGAGAATTGGCTCAAAGGGAGCTGCAGAAATAAAGGTGAAATATATATATAATATGATCCGATCCGAATTCGAAAATGAGATACTTACATACCTTGGTTTAGGCTCATCGTTGGTTCGACGGAGTAGACTGGGAACACATATACAATATGGAAGCTGCATTCATTCCACAAGTAAAAGATGAATTAGACACTCAAAATTTCGAAAAGTTTGAGGAGGTTTTGTCTGTTGCTAACATGTTTTGAGAGCTGTATAAATTGTTGGCTAAAGTTGTCGTCTTACCAGTCGGATCATCACCCTCAAACCTCATCAAAATCAGGCCCATGGAGAAAGGTGTTTGTTTTCACAACAAACAAGCTCATTATGCTTCTGATAACTGTTGTGTTTGCAATTTGCAGATGCTTTCATCGAAGGATGTGAACTTTGTAGGATACACATACAAGAACTTTGAGATAGTTAACGACTATCAAGTTCCCGGAATGAGTACACTTATCTTAATTCATACACATCTATCTTGTGGTTACTTACTCATATGCCTTCTTTGTGGGCAGCTGAACTAAAGAAGAAATCAACTAGACCAAAAAGACCTGCGATCAAGTCACTATTTGGTATGATTATACTTCAAATAATGGATCACAATAAGTTTAAGTTACTTCATTGTGCGTTTTTTCAACAGAGGAAGAGGAAACATCTGCTGCAGCTAGTCAATAAATTGCTAAACCTCACTGGATTGGCCTTCCACTTATACTAACTGTTGTAAATCCAAGTTTTACTCGTAGTCAGTTAATAAACAAAAGTATTTTGAGTGATTTTATTATCTTGTGTTACCTATTTAATAATGAGCATATCTGTGTGTTCAAAATGCAAATGCAGAAACTCGTCTTTAATTTTAAGACTCTTCAAAATAAGATGAAAGAGGAAACCCTAGTTTTGTCGTAAGTTGTTAGCAAAAATTGTAAAAGAGTGCAACGGAAACTCCTTAGCAGGTGGTGATAATCTTGATGGATAGTGATGAGGTTTCTCTATTGAACCTGGTTGCCCCTGCCGATGACGATGAATTGCATCTACAAGTTCTGATCAAAACCTAAAGGGAATGGACACAAAGCCCAAAGACAAACCTACATCAATAAGTTGGAAACAACTCAATATAAGTAATGGTCCAACCAAAAATCTTGGTTGGGATATGCTCCAACGGCTACTTTTCGACTCAACAACTATTTTTTGTAACTCTATAAATAGCATTTTGTAACTTCAAAATAAATTATGAAAAACATTTTCTTCTATTAGCTTCTACTTACCACAAATTCTTGAATCAAGCCAGACTCCTAGTTCGGGAGTTACAGAATCTTTTCATAGTGTTGAGAGTGGGATGATCTGAAAGCTGAAAAAACTCAAGTTCAAGTTAAAGCTGAAAAAAAAAATCAAGCTAAAGCTAAAGAAAGAATCACACACGTCTACCACAACTCACAATGTATTATCAAATTTTAAAAACTACTAAACATTTCTGCATATCTTAGTTTTAGGATAATGTCTGGATTTGTACATCCACCTACAATCAATGGAAAATGAGATTACCGAGGCTGGGCTAGAAAGATGCAACTCCATTTAATATCCATAGACCTGTGGGAAGTGTTCGAAGATATTCAAAAACAGAAACTGAAAAAACTACTTTTATATTAAACCAAAATGAAAGAAAGAAAAAGGAGGCTAAGGGACTATCCATGCTTGCCTCAACTTTATCAAATGATGCATGAGATCTAATCATCGAATGCACCACTCTTATTGAAGCCTAGAAAAAACTTGCTAATACATATTCTATCACTTCTGAAAAGCTTGAAAAACAAATCAATTCTCAGTGGAGAAGATTGGACAACCTAATGTTAAAAGCTGGAGACTCAATAACCACATTGGTTGAGTCACTCACAGATACTATAAAACACTTGAAGAAATTTGGAGAAACGGTGGATTAAAGAAGAATGAAAGAGAAAATTTTGGCAGCCCTACCAAGCTCTTACAACAACTCCATCATGGCCGTAGAATGCAATCTCAAAAGCTATACAACTGAACAACTACTTGACACTCTCTATAGTCTTGAACTTCGACAGAAAAACTAGGAAGAAAAGGAAAGACGTGAAGGAACCTTCAAAACAATTCACTATGGAACAAAAGAGTCTGGAAAACCTGAAAAGATAGACTCTTATCCTCCATGCTCCCCACTGCAAACAGAAGAATCACCTTCCTGAAAACTTTTTTTGGCACCCGAAAAGATTCTGCTCATTTTGCAAAAGAAAAGGACATATTGAACGGGTGTGCCTCAAAAAACCTGAAAAAGAACATTTTGGAAATCAGTTAGGACAAAGGGAGGAACATGTAATTGATAGAGCAATGTGCAATGTACTTTACTTCTCAAATGAAAAAGAAATAATTGATATTTATTCATTGCGTCAAAATACAATACTAGCCAGTTCTACAAATTTAAAATCAAGAGGGATTTGGCTCGTAGACAGTGAGTGTAGCAATCACATTACCAATGACTTCTCATTATTTACATCATATGCTCCTATCTTTGGGAAAAAATAGCAGATGGAACATTCATATTGATCAACGGCATAGGTATAATCATACTTGAAACTGAAAAACATTTATTGGATATCAAGGAAACATATTATGTACTTAGTGCTTCACTATTTACTGAGTGTTGGACAATTAATAGAAAAGAAATGAAGAGTCATGTTCAAGGATCAGCATTGTGAAATCTCTATTGAAACAGGAACAGTGATACTCACAATTCAAATGGAGAGTCGAATATTTTCAGTTCAATTACAAAAAACAGGCAGTTTGAATACTGAAATATGCTTATCAGCACAGGAAACCACTGATCTCTAGCATAAAAGGCTAGGATATCACAACTCTGTCTCCCTAAACAAATTACAGAAGAAGATTCTTGATGAGGGAATTCCAAAACTCACCACTAATCATGATATTTGCAGAATTTGTCATCTAGAAAATACATGCAAACTCCCCTTTGAATTGTCGACCTGGACATCAAAAAGGAAACTTGAATTAGTTCATAGCGACATATGTGGTCAAATGGATACAACCACTCCTGTAGGGAATAAATATTTTTTATTGTTTATTGATAATTTCACCAAATACTGTTGGGTTTACTTTGTTGCAAACAAATCTGAATCAGTCGGCCACTTCAAAAAATTCAAGGTGCTCGCTGAAACTCAAAGTGGAGAAAAAATTCAGTTCCTAAGGGCAGACAACAGTGGAGAATATACATCAAATAAACTGAAACAAATATGCGAAGAAAATGGAATTGTGCACCAATTTACAACTCCCCACACACCCCAGCAAAATGGAGTAAGTGAACGCAAAAACAGGATAACAATGGATATGACAATATGTCTAATGATGGAGAAAAACATACCTATTACATATTGGGGATAAGCTGTAAATACACTTATGAACCGATTACCTACTCAATGATCTTCAAGCTACAAAACTCCATTTGAACTATGACACAACAGAATTCCTAACATTGAACATCTCATAACATATGTTATATGCATATACCCCAAGAACGAAGGATAAAATTGGACTAAAAAAGACAATATAGAATATTTATGGGATCCAGTGAAGTCTCCAAGGCATATATAATTTTGGACCTATCTACATATAAAATATCTATAAGTAGGGATGTGATATTTGATGAAAAAACAAATCGGAGTGGAACTAAGTAAAGAAAAATTCAAAAGACAATGAAAGAGATCATAAAACAATCAATGACAAGCATTATAATTTACTGGAAATATTTCCCAACTCAAACACAGAACCTATCAACATTGAGACACCTGAACCAGAATGCTATGATGAACATAAGTTTGAATATGAAAACTGTACAGCAAACCAAGACATAAGAAATCTTCCACAACTAGATATTGAACCTGAAAATGAGGGAGAGTCTCCAAATTTGACAGAAACTGACCATTTGATTGAAAACTTCAATGACAACTATCCATGCTCCCCGCACGACAATCCATCTCCTGAAAAAATTCAAAGCGAATCAGATTCATCAAATATGACTGAAACAAACCACCATTCATAGAAGTTAAGTTGCACCAGTGATGAAGATGATTCATCTAAAAATACAGATCATTGACAGATATTTATGACCAAAGTATGATGATCAAGGAACCTACCTCACTAATTAAAGCTCTAGCACATCCAGGTTGGAAACATGCAATGATAGATGAACTTGAAATGATCAACAAAAATCAGACATGGAGTCTCGTTGATAAACCTGCAGAAAAAAAACCAATTGGTGTGAAGTGGATCTATCGAACAAAATTGAACATGATGGTTCTTTAAACAAATTGAAAGCCAAATTAGTAGCTAAAGGCTATTCACGGAGGGAAGATATTGACTTTTCCGAAACCTTTGCTCCTATAGCTCGCTTAGACACCATTACATTGCTACTAGCTATCTTGGCATGCAAAGGAAGAACAGTATATCATTTGGATGTAAAATCAGCATTTCTTCATGGCAACCTACAAGAGGAAATTTATATAAATCAACCTCCAGGAATTCTCAAAGAGAAGGAAGAAAACAAAGTGCTTCTATTACATAAAGCCATTTATGGACTTAAGTAGGCTCCCAAAGAATAATACATCAAAATAGACTTACACTTTAGAGAATGTGGATTTACAAGAACAAAAATGACCCTACACTCTACATCATGAACACTGAGAAAGATGAGATTCTCATTATCTCCTTATATGTTGATGATATACTAATTACATGCGGCAGCAATTCACTTATATAGCAGCAAAAGCAAAAACTAATGGCTACATTTGATATGACAGATTTAGGAGTAATGAGCCACTTTCTAGGTATGGAAATTACACAATCAACTGATCATATTTTCTTGTCACACTCAAGAGACTCGTAGAATCTGATAAAGATGTATAACTAGAAAAGGAAAAACTCACATCAGTTCCCATATCACCCGATGCCAAACCTTCACCTATCTTGCCCATCGAAAGCTCCAAGGATCTGCATGGAATTGAGCAAACTAGGGTGGTAGAAGAAAAAGCTTATAGGAGTATTATTGGTGCTCTAATGTATATGTGTACCTCACGACCAGATATAACATTTGCAGTAAGCTACATGTCCAGGTTCATGTCTAAACCACTTCAAAGCCACTATGATGTTGCGATAAGAATTCTAAAATACATTAAGGACACTCTATACTTTGGTATCCTATATAAAAAATATACTAACACATTACTCGAAGGTTTTGTTGACAGTGATTATGTAGGTGACATTACTGATGCCAAATAAACCACATGATACATGTTCACAATAAAGGGTGCTACTTTCGCTTGGAATAGTAAGAAACAAGATACAGTTGTCCAGTCTTCAACAGAGGCGGAATACATTGCTGGTGCATCTGCGGCAAATCATGTTGTATGGTTAATCAAGCTGTTTGAAGACATGAAATTTCCAATAGAGAAACCCGTAACTCTTCACATAGATGACACTCCGCCATTTTTATGGCAAAAAACCCTAGCCCTTTCAGCCGTTGCAAACATATAAAAGTCAAATACAATGCACTACGAGATTATGTACAAGAAGGAACGATTAGACTGGAACACGTACCATCAGATTCTCAATCGGTAGATATTCTTACAAAGCTGTTGTATCCCAAACAGTTTCACCTCCTTCGAAATCAGATGAATATCGTTGAAAATTCTTCAGCCTACAAATAAAACACATGTTTCGGGTTATCTCACCATGGGGGAATGATGGATAGTGATGACTGATGAGCTTACCCTATTGAACCTGGTTGCCCCTGTCGATGGCGATGAATTGCATCTACAAGTTCTAATCAAAACCTAAAAGGAATGGACGCAAAGCCCAAAGACCAGCCTACATCAATAAGTTGGAAACAATCCAAGAGAAGTAATGGCCCAACCAAGTAAATCCTGGTTGGGAAATGCTCCAACGGTTATTTTTCGATTCAAACGGTTATTTTTTGTAACTGTATACATAGCACATTGTAACTTCAAAGTTAATTATGAAAAACATTCTCTTCTATTAGCTTCTACTTACCACAAATTCTTGAATCAAGCCAAACTCCTAGTTCGAGAGTTACAGAATTCTTTCAAATCTTGTATCTATATTAAAAAACCAAGCCTTTTAATTAGATCAAAGCAAAACCCTTCTCTTTTGAACAATCAGCTTCTTGGGATCCCAAGATACTCTTTTCCCATTGAATATTAAACAATATGTTAGGCCATCAAATTGATTTAATTGTATTCATCCCACATACTATTTATAATACACTATACAATATATAGTGCAACGGACCGATCAAATTTAATGGAAGTCTAATCCGATTTTTATCAAATAGACTAATCACAATCGCTCCATTGAGGGGATCGATCAAGATCACCTTTTAATTTTAGATTTCCCTCGATCGATTTTTGCACTTCAGTCGACATTACCCCATCAAACCAAATATTCCGGACTAAGTGTAATTTGATCTTCTCAATCGGTTATACCTACCGATCACTTCAGATATTTCTCGACCTCCATTCCTAACACTTTTCTGTTTGGAACCATAGTTTACATTTTTTATAGTTGTTAGTATAATCATAACTAATATTAAACGGGCGGAAGGCAGTTTTGGTCCCCAAAGTTTGGATAATTTGACAATTTTGGTCCCCAAAGTTTCCAATTTTGGCAAAACCAGCCCCCAAAGTTTCATGTACGCAAAACCGGTCCCCAAAGTTTGCGAATTTTGGCAAAACCAGTCCCCAAAGTTGCGTATTTTCGCAAAATACGTCCCCAAAGTTTGCGAATTGTGGCAAATTAGGTCCCCGGACGAAAATTAATTTGGGGACCAAAATTGCCAAATACGACAACGAAATACGGGAAGTACATGTACTCCAATGTCAAACGAAAAGAAAGAAATGCTATTGTCCTATGAAAAAAGGTTAGCAGAACATTCTACCCAATTGATTAGACACAATGAGTTATTTGCTGAACACAATATAATTTCTTCCACTCGTGAAATGAGGAAATTACTTGAGGTAGATACAAACAAGCTAAATGAGATGCAATTGCGGTTCTACAATGAAACATTCTCTCGACTTGTCTCAACTTGGAATAACATACCCAGCTCTTCAACCGATCAACCAACTGTAAACTTGAGTGACGATGATCGTTGACTTGTTATTTTAATTTAGATTGTTAGTTTATGTCTTGGATAAGTTTATTTCAGATTATTACTTTATGTTAGCTTGATTCAATTATCTAGCAAACTTGATATTTTATGTTATCTTTCAATTATCCAACAAGCTTGATGCTTTACGTTACATTATGTTAGCTTGATTCAATTATCCATCAAGCTCGATGCTTTGTGTTACTTTATGTTAGTTTGATTCAATTTTCATGTAAATGACCAGATGTTGCTTCTTTTATTTTTTGATTTCTTTTTACAATATATAGGATTCAAGTTTTTTCTTCTTAAGTTCATTGACAAATCAATGACATGCCAATAAATCAGGTTCAACTAATGGTTTCGGCCAGCTTTAAATGATTTTCAGAAGCATCAATGACATATCATTGATATATTAATTGTACATTTTATTTTGGATGAAATTATTAGGTAAACTTTAAATTCTTATCTACCACCAACTACTTTCAATTATAACTTTACCTAATTATTCAACCACCGCATTAATCAACTACACACCAACCTGCTTGTGTAAAACTATTTAAGAAGAATACTCGTGTTTGAAAATGTGCATCACATCTTATTCATCACCAAATGGATCCAAATGATATACATATTGAATTCTTCAATAATATGGGCAATATGTCAGATATGATATCACCGGCAATAGAATACTTGATGGAGGATGAGGACCCCGAGGAATCGTCCAACAAATCAAGGAGGCATCGGTCTGGAAAACGTCATGTTATCGAGCGTGGACGAGAGATTGGACACGCTCGATTAATGGCGGACTATTTCACTGCCAATCCGACTTACACCCCTTCTCAATTTTGTCGTCGTTTCAGAATGTCTCGCTCGTTATTCGAGCGAGTCGTTGCAGCAGTTGTTGCAGTTAATCCTTATTTCGAAGAAAGAGTTGATGCTACTGGCCGTTGCTCTCTATCAACACTACAAAAGTGCACAGCTGCTATGCGTATGTTGGCGTATGGGTGTTGTGCTGATGCATATGACGAATACGTTCGTATTGGTGAGAGTGCTACTCTTGAGTGTCTAAGACAATTTGTATCTTCAATTCGCATCGCGTTCGAATCTATCTATATGAGACGTCTGAATTCCGATGATATTCAACGGTTGATGACATGGGCAGAACAACAAGGGTTTCCCGGAATGCTTGGAAGCATCGATTGCATGCACTGGAGATGGAAAAATTGTTCAGTTGCTTGGCAACGTCAGTATGCTCGTGGTGATACAGGTTTTCCTACAATAGTTTTAGAGGTGGTGGCTTCTGCAGATACTTGGATTTGGCATTCTTTCTTTGGAACTCCGGGGGCAAATAATGATTTAAATGTTCTAAGTCACTCAACATTATTTGATGATTTACATACAGGCAAAGCTCCAGAAATTCATTTCTCTGTCAATGGTAATGCATATGATATGGGTTATTACTTGGCTGATGGGATCTATCCAGAATGGCCGGTGTTCATGAAATCAATAACTCTCCCTCAAACAGAGAAAGCACGATTATTTGCTGCCCGACAAGAGAGTACACGAAAGGATGTAGAGCGAACTTTCGGAGTGCTGCAAGCTAGATTTGGAATCATTTCTAACCCCGGTCGTTTGTGGGATCAACAAACTCTAGCATATATCATGTACGCTTGCATTATTTTGCACAACATGATTGTTGAAGATCGGGACATGTTCTTGCTCCTGATCCGATACAATGTGAGCAAGATCTTAGTCAACAATCGTCATTTGTACCTGAACAAGCTAATACATCATTTCAAGCCTATCTCGCACGCTCAATCAACTCAAGGGAAGTTAGAGCTCATCATCGTCTTAAGGCCGATTTGATCGAACATATCTGGGCACATTCTCACAATTATTAATGCATTCTAGTACGTATAATTATTAGACTAATTTTATGTATTTGTGCAAGTTTATCAATGTTTATCTACTTCTCTTATCATCTTGTTCATGTGATTGTATCACTTTTCTCATTGCTTTGAGTTTTGTAATAGACACAACTACTCTAGAAGGCATCTTGGCTTTGTAAACAATACTAAATGTTCCAATATTAGCCAAATTCGACACTTTCAATATCGACTTGTAAACAACTTCGAAGTTTATAGCTTGGCTGAGGTTTTCATTGAACACATGTCATGCTAAAATTAGCGGATTGTTTACAGTAACAACACAAGAAGTCGTAGCAGCTTCTTTAGCTTCATTTTTTTGCTTCTCCCTCATCATGAATAGCAAAACTACAACACTCACATATGCATGATTTAGGAATTTTTAATATCAATCTTTATCTACAAATTATTCATTTTACTTATAATTAATCTCATATATGTTGAATAATGATATAACATAATAATGTAAATAAATAAAAAAGAGAAATTGCAAATTTAAAAATAAAAAATAAAAAATATATGTAAGTGTCCGGACATTGATGTACAGATGAAAAGAAACTTATTTTTAAGGAAAGAGAAAGATGACGTGTACAGAGATAAAGCTGATGTGTACATAGAGAATGAAGTTTCCGGGCGGAGATGGTTGGAGATAGCCTAAGGAATTCTAGACGGACTCATGAAAACATGGAATTTTCCTCTCTAAATTTTCAATCTTTTTGATTTATTTTTATTTTAAAATAAAGAAAATTGCATAATTGACCTTTAATGTTTAAAACATTGTAAATGTCATACCCAAAGTTTGTAAATTGACTGAGAAGCCCCCAAAGTTTCAAAACCGTTCAAAAATGATCATCGAGTGAATAGTAGCGGTTTTCGTCTTTTTCGTATAATTGGTTTTGATAATTTATGGGTTATTTTTAAAATTTTCAATGTTCGGAGACATAGTTATAACATCTTTTCAAAGTTAATGGGTCAAATATAAACTTTGGTGACATTTAAAATATTAACGAGTATAAGGTCAAATATAAATGGTTCTGAAAGTTTTGGGGGTCAACCACGCAATTCTTAAACTTTGAGAGCATTGTGTTTACAATATTTAAAAGTTTGGGGGCTAACTGCGCACATTATATCAATTTCATGAGTTTTGTATACAATTTATAAACTTTAGGACTATGTTCTAAAACCGGACCGAAAATACGAACCGGTCATCCCTCCGGTTCGGTCCAAATCGGTTCAAACCGGTTGAGAACCGGTTTGACTCGTTTTTGTTATTTTAATATTTTTTTAATTATTTAACTTTTCTATATTGTATATATATATATTAAATACAAACATCTAAAATAAAAAATCTAAAAAATTATCATTATTCATATTCTAACACAAAAAAATGATGACTTACCAATAGTCAAAATCGTTACTATCCAAAATTATGTCTTCAAATTCTCTTGCAAATGATTCAAAATTCATTATTTTGTCATAAGAATTTGTTTGTGTAATACAATATAATAATAAAATGAATATCTTGTTTAACGTTGTCTTTATCTTTATATTTTTTTGGGATAATATTATAACTAAATATTTAATATCTAAGTATGAATGTTTTTTCGTATGTAAGACTTTGAAGTATATAAAATGATTGATCATAAACCAGACCGATTTTCATGTCAATTACTTTTTCTATGAAAAGTAATTTTATAAAATTAATTTAAATTAATATATCTTCTTATTTAAAATTAAACATAATTATTGTTTTTAAAAACAATGGTTAAAACTAAATAAAATTAATGGATCCCACATAATTTTAAATAATTAATATTAAATAAAATTAGGTTTGTTACTTTACTCAACCGGACCGGATTTGGGCCCGGGTCCGGTCCAAACCGGTCGGGCCGGTGAAAACCGTTCCGGTTTTGGAACACAGCTTTAGAATCACCATCTTTACACTATTATAAAGTTTAGATGTCAATTATAAACATCATTCTTTAAAATTATTAAAATTGTAATATATTAAATTTATTGTTTTTAAATATTTCTTAGGAGCTAATTTATATAACATTTAGTGATTATGTGTCGCAACATTGAAAATTATTTTATTATTTGTAAATTATGTTATGATTTCTATATATTACTAATTTAGTTAATCATATTAATTTACGTGGCATTTTAATTAAAAAATTTCTTATATTTATTACATAGTTTATTGTTTTTATATTTCATAATTTGGTATTCATCAATTTATGTTGAATTTGTCATTCATTAAATTTATAAGCTTGATAAATCTTTTAAATGTGTGTTGTATATTCTTAATCTCGTTCGTTTTTTCTACTCCGTTGTAATTTCGTCAAACTCTATAATTTAACATATTATAACGATTCTGAAACACATTATGCAATTCAATTTATAAAAAATTGAAATATATAGAATGAAACGATGAATACATTTTACGCTTAAATTCCATTTGAAAACTCGAATAAAACAAAGAAAAACTCGGTATCGAGGATCATTTTATGACTTCCGAAATATGCTCATCAAACTTGCAAGTGTTCCGGTACATACAAGACAAACACAAAGCATAATTCCGATCGGTATGAAAATAATTATCAACGTCAATAATAGTAAACTCATAATCATGTTCCTGCAATACAAAAACCTTTATTACAAACTTTAATTTATTTATATCATATTTTGAGATTATTTATTTTATTTTATTTTAAAAATGTGGATTGTCACATCATATTCACCTTAAAACAAGTTTGGTATTCACATTGCAATACTAGTCTCCCATACTAATTCAAGTTTAAAATAGTGAAGTTCCGATAATACCCTCAAATTTTAGAAATTACGTATTTATCATTCGATGTTTCAAAATCTTTTAAGAATAACCCTTAAGTGAACATGGTGGTTTTACGTCCATTTTTCCAAGTGTTTTGATATTTTTTGAGTTATTTTTAAATTTTTGAAAGTTCGTTGATATAATCATTATATCTTTTTAAAGTTAAGATATCAAATACAAATTCGTGAAATGTTTAAAGCATTAAAATAAGAGTCCAACCTGAATAGTTTTGAATGTTATAGTATCATATACACAATTATAATATTTTGAAAGGATGCCATTTGCAAAATTTAAAAGTTTAGGGATCAATATAACTAATTATAATAACTCAAGGTGTTTTTTATAATTTTCAAACTTGTGGACAGTCATTACACTATTTTAAAGTTGATGAGTTTTCAACAAACATCACTAACATAAAAATAAACATGTTCGTATTGAGTAATCTTAGAAATGGTGCCCCATGAAATTCCGCATGTGGAAAATGTAAATCACGAGTTTTATATTGAGTTGTGAGCTTTATGATCGATCTAAATCTAAAACAAATAATATAATACTAATTTGAAGTGAATCATGATCCGGAAGAGTTTTCGACATGACAAAACACGTATCTTAATGCAATTTTTGTAATATCATAAAATATCGCATGGTTTAAAATATATTAATCCCCGAAAAAATGATGTTAATACCGTCTAATCCGATGTCATCAACTTCATCTTCAATGTAAGAAAATTAATTTTTTTTCAACGAAAGTTGATTAAATAGGAGTAGTAATTCATGTATCAAATATATTAATATGTAATTTAAAATACTAATTACTAAAATTAAAATCAATTAAAATACTTACAGAACACTGTGCAGTTTCAAGAGTTTCACTGTGTGGCTAGAAAGGTTACTATTTCATTGGAGTAATATATATATATATATATATATTGGAATATCGTGAATTAAATAATTTAATAAATTAAAGAAAATATTATTATAAAATGTAATATTATATTAAAATGTTAGAATACTATTTTAATAATTTTTAAAAGTGCAAACACAAATTCCAATAGAAATATATGCTTACTAAATGTTATTAAAGATGTAAAGTTTGAAAAATTGGATTAATGGAATACCATTTTATTGAAAAATATTGTCAAAATAGGAATATACGTAGTTATATGGCAGTGGCACGTCCTATTATATATATACAATTATACAAATATTATAGATATACTTATTTTTTAATTAATGAATATTTAAATTTAAATTTATACAAACTATAGAAATAGAGTGGTTTAATTATGAATCATTTTATTTACTATTCAAATAAATTTTATTTGACTCAATTATGTGCTATTTATGATATTTATATTGTAGAATCATCTTCTTATAAAACATTTCTTTGTATTATGAACTTGTATTTATATAATGCATTTTTTCGAGTGATAATAAATAATAAAATACTATATCAGTGTGTATAAATACAAAATAATTTTTTTCGAAAAAACCTCACGCAATACGTCAAAGCGTATTTCAACTCGTAAAATATAAAATTCTTTTTCCATGTGTTTATATACACAAAAATATACGTTTTTCAAAAAACATTCTTACAAGAAGGTCTAAAATCATTTCACGGGTGTGTTTAATATCCCTATACAATGTGCGTATAATTATGAAAAAAAAGTTTTTTAAAAGAAACCTCACATGAGATGTTAAAACGCTTTACAACTCGTAAACAAGAGATTTCTTTTTTAACTTATGTATAAAAACATTTGTTAATTTAAATTTAATAAAATTAAAGGACAATACATTTTTTAACTTTGAGTGTTTTTTACTGGTCATCCACAAATTTTATATAATCACACTAATTTGATCCTAAAGTTCAGAATTAGTGTAAAAATTTGAATAGGGTAATATATATCCTCGTAATTTGCACATTTGGGTAAAACTGGCCTTGAATTTTGTAATTGGTAAAATTAGTCCCTACAATTTTTCGCTTCCTTAAATAACGATGTATATCCACGCCTCTTATTCTTCTTTGACTCGCTATACTTGTAATTGTATCTTGAATAAAAAATTGGCACATTAGCCTCATGGACTAATTTGTTCATTTAATTGAATTATGGGACTAATTGTGCAATTATTTTTTGGGACTTCAATTGGTAAAATTAAAATATTTAAGGATCAATTCTATCAAAAAAACTAAACATTGAAAATAACCAAACATGACAAAATACGAGGATCAATTTTACCTATAAAAAACTTTGGAGATTACACTTGCCATAATAAAAAAACTTAATTGATCAAATTTATCAAATCAATAAAAGGAGGCCATTTTTGCGCTATGCGGCACAGACTCTGCAATTTTTCTCACGCTCCCGTTTCGGATCGAGTCGAACTCTCCGACTCATGATACTTGATATAAAACGATGTCGTTTTGATTCTTTTTTTAATTATATTTATTCTTCTATAGAGAAGTGACTTGTGTGCTTTCACGATTTTGTTATATAGTCGATATACTTTTAAATTATTCATTCAAGTGATGATGGATATAATTGCTTTTGGGGAGGCGGTGGAAACGACTAAGTATACTCATTTTTTATTAGTTTAAATTCTCTTATAGAATACATTAATAAAATATAAGTAGTTTATACAATCCTCAACAAATTTTAACATTTGTATATATATTATGTATTTGTGTGCAAATATATTCTATATTTTATTTTAAAATTATAGCCGAGTCGAAAAACCGACTCCAATTTTTCGAGTCGGTCTAAATAATCGATGGTGCATGATTTTTGCGTGTCCCCAAATGAAACAAATATATATAATAAAGTAACAAATATATATTATTCACTTAATTTGCAGCTTCAAATACAAAGAAATTTATGAAAGGGCATTATCGGGATCTCATGCAATTTACAATAATTGTAAGAATAACACTAAGCACAATTGAAACTATTATTGAAATTATTATCATCAATAACCATATTGCCATTATAGAGTACCTGCAATAAAAAAATTAAATATTAATATTAATATTTTTATTTATTAAAAGCCGATTTAAAGTTTAAACTGACCCGACAACAAAATTCGACCATTAAATAAATTTCCAATCAATTTATGTCGGAGAAATTATGAAGACATGATCGGTGTGTTTCAAGTAGTGGAATCCTAATAGCTATAAATTGCATATATAGCATTCAAAATGTCAAAATTATTAAGAATTATAGCTTTTTTATAAATTAAAATGTTATTTTTGTAATTTTAAAGTTTACATAAATATTATTTACCCATTTTAAATTTACCATATCAAATATAAACCATATTTAAAATATTAACAAAAGTAGGGTTAATCCTGAATGGTTTGAATTTTTGTGGGGTTAAATATACATTTATCAAACTAGCATTGTATAATATTTAAATATTTATAAAATATAAGGGTCAAATTAGAAATAGTTGTGACAAATTAAATTGTTATTTTTATAATTTTCAGATTTATTATTATAGTTTGCATCTTTTAAGATTTATGAGTCAATTACAAGAGTATTTCTAAATCAACTATGCTTATTTCCCATTAAAAATATTTTTATTGAAAACAATTATTGCTAATTATTTCACGTATAAAAACGGGTATCAACATGCATACTAGACAAGTTCACTACATCATATATCATATGTGTATCGGGTATACCAAATCTATATAAGAATAATAAATTAAATTATTAACTCAAAGAAAATACAAATAAATTAACATATTTGTGTTATGTATGTTTGATCCGCTTAAAACTCGTAACGACTGATACTTTGTTTAAATATAGACAAAATCAATGATAAATATCAATAAAAATTCTTACCCAAACAAGATAGTCTTTTTTCACTTGCAATTTTTGTGTTATAGTATCGATACGTTGATGGTATATATATGATTCAATAATTTAATTTTCATAAGTTATGGCAATAATAATTTGATTACAGTTTATACAAAGTAAGGAAAATTTAAGAAATTTCATTCTTTGTTTTCTACATTATATTATACAATTCAAATTTAATTTGTTAATATTATTTAATATTCCCAAAAGCTAGTTTTTAAAATCCCATCCAATCCAGGGTGGATGCATTTATGCGTAGACTTTCATAGTTTTGGATATTTTTGACAAATTTAGTCTCATATTTTGTAATGACATTGATGAGAACTCTAGGACCGGGTACCTTGTGATGGTAAGGTCTAACAACGATTGGACCAATTCAAATGGCGAAAATAAATCCTTATAGCCCATTTCATACCTCCAATGAAGAGCGGTCCGATGTTTAGCTGGAGGACCGAAGCTGACCTTAGCAAAATAAAGCGTTTTCTGCCAGCTGGCACCTGGGTTCGGTCCGAGCAGTTATGACTCACATTTACCACGCTTCGGGCCTTCCCACGTTTACCACGCTTCGGGCCCGATCACGCAGGCCACGCCTCGGTCTCAGCCTCGTTTTACATCACGCGGTAACAACCTCTAACAAACCTGTCAGATGCGGTTACGGAGCGTGGTTTACACACACTAAGAACTCTATAAATACAGGGTAAGACGACGGAAATAGCAGGACCCTTTGGACGCGGAAGAATAGACTGTTACCCTACCGGAATTCTTACCGCTTTCTTTACCTCGTCATTTTCATTAGTCTCTATTGTATTGACTTTGAGTTATTTCATTAGTGAGCAGGCTAAGAGCATAATCAGCTCTTAGTCGAGTGGTTTTCACCCCAATTTTTGGGGTTTCCACTATATATCGCCGTGCACTTACTTTATTTCTAGCTTTTGATCGTCTTCCACACTTAAAATAAATCAGAACCGAGTTCGTTTGTTGAACGAACCGGACGACTGTTGGTACCCCCTAAAAAAGGACCATAACAGACATATTTGATCATAACTTTAAGATTTTGTCAAATTTAGTACTCTAAGTTTATAATATTTATCAAATCAGATTCTCATAATGTCAAAATCGGTCTCCAAAAATGCCAAAACTTACATAGTATGATAATCAATTTTGTAATATTCATACTTTCAATATTATAACTATCACAATCATGACTTTTAGAGACTAAAATTGCACAATTATAAAACTATATAGGTAAAATTTACATATCCATAACAACACACTAGTGTTTTTTATATAAAAATATCAAATATTTCATAAACCAAATGATCGGATCATCGACCAGCCGAAAGAATCGGGACCGTTAAAAGCCATGTGATGAAACTATNCACGAGTTTTATATTGAGTTGTGAGCTTTATGATCGATCTAAATCTAAAACAAATAATATAATACTAATTTGAAGTGAATCATGATCCGAAAGAGTTTTCGACATGACAAAACACGTATCTTAATACAATTTTTGTAATATTATAAAATATCGCATGGTTTAAAATATATTAATCCCCGAAAAAATGATGTTAATACCGTCTAATCCGATGTCATCAACTTCATCTTCAATGTAAGAAAATTAATTTTTTTTCAACGAAAGTTGATTAAATAGGAGTAGTAATTCATGTATCAAATATATTAATATGTAATTTAAAATACTAATTACTAAAATTAAAATCAATTAAAATACTTACAGAGCACTGTGGAGTTTCAAGAGTTTCACTGTGTGGCTAGAAAGGTTACTATTTCATTGGAGTAATATATATATATATATATATTGGAATATCGTGAATTAAATAATTTAATAAATTAAAGAAAATATTATTATATAATGTAATATTATATTAAAATGTTAGAATACATTTTTAATAATTTTGAAAAGTGCAAACACAAATTCCAATAGAAATATATGCTTACTAAATGTCATTAAAGATATAAACTTTGAAAAATTGGATTCATGGAATACCATTTTATTGAAAAATGTTGCCAAAATAGGAATATACGTAGTTATATGGCACGTCCTATTATATATATACAATTATACAAATATTATAGATATACTTATTTTTAAATTAATGAATATTTAAATTTAAATTTATAAAAGCTATAGAAATAGAATGGTTTAATTATGAATCATTTTATTTACTATTCAAATAAATTTTATTTGACTCAATTATGTGCTATTTATGATATTTATATTGTAGAATCATGTTCTTATAAAACATTTCTTTGTATTATGAACTTGTATTTATATAATGCCTTTTTTGAGTGATAATAAATAATAAAATACTATATCAGTGTGTATAAATACAAAATAATTTTTTTCGAAAAAACCTCACGCAATACGTCAAAGCGTATTTCAACTCGTAAAATATAAAATTCTTTTTCCATGTGTTTATATACACAAAAATATATGTTTTTCAAAAAACATTTTTACAAGAGGTCTAAAATCATTTCACGGGTGTGTTTAATATCACTATACAATGTGCGTATAATTATGAAAATAAAGTTTTTTAAAAGAAACCTCACATGAGATGTTAAAACGCTTTACAACTCGTAAACAAGAGATTTCTTTTTTAACTTATGCATAAAAACATTTGTTAATTTAAATTTAATAAAATTAAAGGACAATACATTTTTTAACTTTGAGTGTTTTTTACTAGTCATCCACAAATTTTATATAATCACACTAATTTGATCCTAAAGTTCAGAATTAGTGTAAAAATTTGAATATGGTAATATATATCCTCGTAATTTGCACATTTGGGTAAAACTGGCCTTGAATTTTGTAATTGGTAAAATTAGTCCCTACAATTTTTCGCTTCCTTAAATAACGATGTATATCCACGCCTCTTATTCTTCTTTGACCCGCTATACTTGTAATTGTATCTTGAATAAAAAATTGGCACATTAGCCTCATGGACTAATTTGTTCATTTAATTGAATTATGGGACTAATTGTGCAATTATTTTTTGGGACTTCAATTTGTAAAATTAAAATATTTAAGGATCAATTCTATCAAAAAACTAAACATTGAAAATAACCAAACATGACAAAATACGAGGATCAATTTTACCTATAAAAAACTTTGGAGATTATAGTTGCCACTATAAAAAAACTTAATTGATCAAATTTATCAAATCAATAAAAGGAGGCCACTTTTGCGCTATGCTGCACAGACTCTGCAATTTTTATCACGCTCCCGTTTCGGATCGAGTCGAACTCTCCGACTCATGATACTTGATATAAAACGATGTTGTTTTGATTCTTTCTTTAATTATATTTATTCTTCTATAGAGAAGTGACTTGTGTGATTTCACGATTTTGTTATATAGTCGATATACTTTTAAATTATTCATTCGAGTGATTATGGATATAATTGCTTTTGGGGAGGCGGTGGAAACGACTAAGTATACTCATTTTTTATTAATTTAAATTCTCTTATAGAATACATTAATAAAATATAAGTAGTTTATACAATCCTCAACAAATTTTAACATATATATATATATTATGTATTTGTGTACAAATATATTATGTATTTTATTTTAAAATTATAGCCGAGTTAAAAAACCGACTCCAATTTTTCGAGTCGGTCTAAATAATCGATGGTGCATGATTTTTGCGTGTCCCCAAATGAAACAAATATATATAATAAAGTAACAAATATATATTATTCACTTAATTTGCAGCTTCAAATACAAAGAAATTTATGAAAGGGCATTATCGGGATCTCATGCAATTTACAATAATTGTAAGAATAACACTAAGCACAATTGAAACTATTATTGAAATTATTATCATCAATAACCATATTGCCATTATCAAGTACCTGCAATAAAAAAATTAAATATTAATATTTTTATTTTTATTTATTAAAAGCCGATTTAAAGTTTAAACTGACCCGACAACCAAATTCGACCATTAAATAAATTTCAAATCAATTTATGTCGGAGAAATTATGAAGACATGATCGGGGTGTTTCAAATAGTGGAATCCTAATAGCTATAAATTGCATATTTAGCATTCAAAATGTCAAAATTATTAAGAATAATAGCTTTTTTATAAATTAAAATGTTATTTTTGTAATTTTAAAGTTTACATAAATATTATTTACCCATTTTAAATTTACCATATCAAATATAAACCATATTTAAAATATTAACAAAAGTAGGGTTAATCCTTTGAATTTTTGTGGGGTTAAATATACATTTATCAAACTAGCAGTGTATAATATTTAAATATTTATAAAATATATGGGTCAAATTAGAAATAGTTGTGACAAATTAAATTGTTATTTTTATAATTTTCAGATTTATTATTATAGTTTGCATCTTTTAAGATTTATGAGTCAATTACAAGAGTATTTCTAAATCAACTATGCTTATTTCCCTTTAAAAATATTTTTATTGAAAACAATTATTGCTAATTATTTCACGTATAAAAACGGGTATCAACATGCATACTAGACAAGTTCAGTACATCATATATCATATGTGTATCGGGTATACCAAATCTATATAAGAATAATAAATTAAATTATTAACTCAAAGAAAATACAAAAAAAATAACATATTTGTGTTATGTATGTTTGATCCACTTAAAACTCGTAACGACTGATATTTTATTTAAATATAGACAAAATCAATGATAAATATCAATAAAAATTCTTACCCAAACAAGATAGTCTTTTTTCACTTGCAATTTTTGTGTTATAGTATGGATACGTTGATGGTATATATAATGATTCAATAATTTATTTTTCATAAGTTATGGCAATAATAATTTGATTACAGTTTATACAAAGTAAGGAAAATTTAAGAAATTTCATTCTTTGTTTTCTGCATTATATTATACATTTCAAATTTAATTTGTTAATATTATTTAATATTCCCAAAAGCTAGTTTTTAAAATCCCGTCCAATCCAGGGTGGATGCATTTATCCTTAGACTTTCATAGTTTTGGATATTTTTGATAAATTTAGTCTCATATTTTGTAATGATATATTTGATCATAACTTTAAGATTTTGTCAAATTTAATACTCTAAGTTTATAATATTTATGAAATCAGATTCTCATAATGTCAAAATCGGTCTCCAAAAATGCCGAAACTTATATAGTATGTTAATCGATTTTGTAATATTCATACTTTCAATATTATAACTGTCACAATCATGAATTTTAGAGACTAAAATTGCACAATTATAAAACTATATAGGTAAAATTTACATATCCATAACAACACACTAGTGTTTTTTATATAAAAATATCAAATATTTCATAAACCAAATGATGGGATCATCGACCAGCCGAAAGAATCGGGACCGTTAAAAGCCATGTGATGAAACTATCATAACATCACCAAAAAAGATTGAAGACACAAACTAGTATATAAATTGCCATGCATTTTAATCAACCACAACGTGTTGAGTCTATAATGTTACACTAGTAAAATTATACAACATGCAAATAAGTTCCACAACTCCCGCCTTCTTTTATTCCATAGATCATATTCACACCCTAGAAAGCTGCGATACATTCGATTCCATTCTTCATTCATGCAACTACGGGGTACGAAGCACAAGTCGCAACACCTGTGTAAAACAGATCGTGAATCATATATATAAACGTTGCGAAATGGTCGAATTCGAGTTCAAGTTCGAGTTTCGATAGCTTACCACACATGTTCTTGCCTAACTCCATTTTAAAGTAACCTTGATCACCCCAGCTAGCTCCCCATGAGTTCTTGATGAGCCAATAAGGGATCCCGTTTTCAACTCCGTAACCAACAGCTAGAACTGCATGATTTACGTCCTGCAAGATATATATAACACGATGATCAATGTAGTTTTCGAACTGATAGCATTTAAGATCCCCAAAGTTTGTATAATTTGACAAATTCAATCTCTAAATTTTTTAATTTTAGCAAATCTAATCCCCAAAGTTTTTAAATGATAAAATTAATCCCCAAACTTTGAGTTTTTTGCAAAACTAATCATCATACTTCACAAATTTTAGCAAATCTAGTCCAAAAAGTTCAATGTATGTGGCAAACTTGATTCTCCATATTTTGAGGACTGTTTTGCCAAATGGAGATCAAATTTGCCAATTTCGAAACTTTAAGGACTGTTTTTGTCAAAACATTCAAAGTACGAGAACTAAGAATGTCAATTTAAAGTTTATGGACCAAATTTGTCCATATCACTAAACTTTGGGACCAAGTACGTTATTTTCTCGTAAATTCTTTAGTTTGAAGCAAGAATTATATACCATTGGAGAGGATCCACATGTAGTACTTGTGTATACACCAGATTTGTATGCTCGAAAACCGCTAACGACTTCGAAAGCAACGCTTACGGGTTGAGAAAACGCGACTGCGTGCTTAAGCTCGTCTTCAGCTCCCTGTAATTTGATCAAGATGGTGAAAACTGAAAGGCAAGTGATTTGTTTACACATTTTACATACCTGAGTAATATTCACAGAATCAATGACTTGAATTGCAGCATTTTCAGGTGTATATTTACAAGCACCATCTTTTCCGGTGTACGGATACGCCGTCTCCGTTTCAAGACCACCGTTATATTTAATGTACTCAAATGCTTGTGAAGGCAATCCTCCATTACACCCAAAATTATTGAATTCACCAGCACAATCAACAAGCTGCTGTTCAGATAAAGAAACACCCTTGCCGTGTGCTTGAGTATAAGCTGCTTCAAGTGCTCCAGTTGTGCTGAAAATATAACAAAATGGACGACATGCAATTTTGATCCCCAAAGTATGAAAATGTCAAAATCGATCCCAATAATTTCTAAGTTTTAGCATAACTAGTCTCAAAGTTTGGCATATATGACATATTTGATCCCCAAAATTTTCAATTTTAACAAATGAAGTCCCAAAATCAAATTTCGGGGGCTGATTTTGTCAATTTAGAGATTTGAAATGCCAAATATTGCAAACTTAGAGGACCAAATATACCAAAATTTTAAGATTCGACATGCAAATTAGTCTTTATAATTTCATGATTCTGACAATTTTGATCTCCAAATTATGAAGATGGCAAACCTTGTTCTCATACTTTCTAAGTTTTGACGCAACTAATCCCCAACATTTAGCATATATGACATATTTTGTTTCCAAATTTTTCAATTTTAGTAAATGAAGTAATCGGTCAAAATCAAATTCTGGGACTTATTTTTCAAATTAGATATCTAATTTGTCAAATATTGCAAATTTAGAGAACCAAATATGCCAAAATTTTAATGTTAGTAGACTAAATATGCCATTACAAATTATGGGGACAAATTTTGTCAAGTTTGTGAAAGTTTGGGGACGAAAGACGTCATTTTCTCATAAAAAAACTATTTGAGACAAAAGTTTCTTCTTTTGAATGTAATATAACTTACCTAAACGTCCAACAAGATCCACAGTGACCTTGATCTTTCACAGGGCTAACTATTCCAGTTTTTCTCCAGTCTTTCTGATGATTATGTAACATTGTATGATCATGGAAAATACGAGAAAACGACTACGAAACCCGTAATGTAAATCGTAAATACGAGAGTTTGAAATTTGAGTACCAATTCAGGAAGGATTGCATCAGTTAATTTGTGATTTCCCCTCGTTGTAGCAGAGCAATTCTGAGCTGCTCCTAATCTGTGCTTTTGGAATTCTTCCCATGTCATATCTGAAAACTCTGCCAATTTTCAACACAAAGAACAAGAAGTTGATTATGATCATAACATTAATTCAAATAAAAATGAGAAAATGACGTTTTCAGTCCCCAAATCTTTACAGATTTGGAAAAATTGGTCTTATTTAGTCCCCGAATTTTAAAATTTTGGAGATATAGTCCTCTACTGACGCAACAATTTACAAATCAGATCCTCAAAGTTGCAAAATCGATCCCAAAATTGAAAACTTTGGAGACCAAATATATATACATGCTAAACTGTGGGGACTAATTGTGCTAAAACTTAGAAAGGATGAGGATCAAATTTGCCATCTTCCTACTTTAGGATCAAAATTATAAAATTTTGAGGACCAAAATCGTTAGAATCATGAACTTTAAGGACCAAATTTGTTAGAACTAACCAAAAGTACATATAAGATAATGGGATCATGCTAGAATTCGGTTTAAACGGAGCTTCCATACGAGTTTTTACTAAAGAAACAGGATACGGATAACTTATTAACTGATTCAGACAAGAAAAGAGTGTCATTTCAAGACAAAATTCAAAGTAAGAACAGCAGAAACTCAAGCTTTATTACCATTGACGCCCATTTTATACGAAAGTCCCTTTCGATTATGCGATTTAATCATCTTCAAGGTATCTAAAAAGATACCAAACCTCCTCTGTACTTCCTCATCACTCTCGTACCTTTTTCCATACCTTTACAATTTCAAAACAAAAACAACAGATCCTTAATATTCCACCAATTAAACAGAGAAAAAAATCAAAAAGATTAAAGCCACCGCACCTATGAACATAGAGCGCGAACGAGAGAGCTCGCCGCGAGTTGCCTACGATTCGCGTGACTGATGCTTCGATGTCGCGTAAACCGTCAACGACTTGCCTAATTGGGTTTTCTTCATCGAGAAAACTCGACTCAGCAGTGATTCCGGCAGATAAAGCAATTAAAGCTACGAAGAAAAGGAGTAAGGCTCGATCCATGCTTCTGCCGCCGAGCCGGAGATCGAAACGTCTGAGATTCATCGGCTTCTGAGTCGTCCGTTTGGAATATAGACAGAGGGTAGTGGAAGTGGGTCCCACGTTTTTGCAACGTGGACGGTTAGGATTGACTCAAATAAAATTGAATCTCGGGAATCTCGATGGTGATGTAATCAATGACGTGGAAGGAAAGCGACGGCCGGGATATTTTTTAGTCCTCTTGCAGTAAAATCCAAAGTTATTGTCTTGTCCGATTCAATAATTTTCATGCCACGTGGGTTTCTTATCTTATATTGAGATTCCTAATAATAAGATAAAGACAATCAATCACTTTGAATATTTTGTATTATAAATTAATTCCCCCTAATGATTTTAAAGTATTTAAATATATTGTCTAAATAAAACTATTGTTTAATCGTCACAATTATGTGGAGTTGACACAGTGTTCTAATATATGTTACATAAATCAATCTAAAATGCTCTTGGGTTATTTAATCATTGTAATTTTTCATTAATCTGTTAAATATTTTTTAAAAAATAATTAAAAATTACAAATAAAATTTTGTAATTTTAGATCGGTTAATTAAACCATTCATTTTAGAAAATGATGCATTATCCAATACGAACAAATCAAGTCCGGTTCAAAATACTTATTTGATATCCAAATTTTAAAAAGATTAATCAAGAATAACCCATTATAATTATTAAAACTAGTTATCTATATAATATATTTGAGAAAATGGCTACTTTAATCTACATAGTCTACTGATTTTGGTAAATTTGATTATAATATTTTGAAATAACAAATTTAATCCTTATATTTTATACATTTTGTCAAAATTGATCATCTAAATTTGCAAAATGTGACTAATTAAACCACAAAGTGGCAAAATAAGTCCTCATAATAATATTGGTCCTCACAGTTTACACATATTGGCAAAATAAGTTATCAAAGTTCATAAATTTTGGTAAAATTAATCTCCTACCAATTTTAACCACGTTAACATTACAGTTGAGATTAAAAATTGAAAATCAGGCCCGTTTGACATGTTTCCCGGTTCGAATCAAAACATGTAAGAAACCTTATATGATTTTCATGACAATCCGGAATTTTGTTCTGAAACGGATCGATAGAGTGACATATTTTGTATACCGCACATTGGCGACAATGTATACTTCATATTTTATTTTGCAAAAAAAATATCACATTAACAATAAAAACATTAGCAGATCATCTATACCCAATG
Organism: Utricularia reniformis; assembly: GCA_009725065.1. Classification (NCBI taxonomy): domain Eukaryota; kingdom Viridiplantae; phylum Streptophyta; class Magnoliopsida; order Lamiales; family Lentibulariaceae; genus Utricularia; species Utricularia reniformis. The sequence continues at coordinate 107,488 of RWGZ01001246.1, read as the reverse complement.
GATCATTTTTAGAAAATGTTCGATTCATTATTTAAGTTTAGAAATTGAAAATTGAACAAATTTTGGCCATTTCATCTTCGAATCGGAACCTGTAGGAAACTAAATATGATTTAATTTAAACTCAACTATATTAATTTTCTTGATTTTCATATCATTCAAAAGTTCCGTTATGGTACGAATCAATATACTATTACATTTGGTATATCAAACAGTGGTTATTACATATACTAATTACACATTCCGAAAACTTAATTTGCCTACCAAAGTTTGGAATCGAATTTGCCAAATACATCAAAATTAAGGAACTTAAATTGGTTTTTTAAGCATTGAGTATCTTAATTCCCACAATCAAGTAAGTATGAGAATCAATCATGTCATACTCACAAATCTTTGAGAACTAGTTTTGCAGAACCACCTAAATTATGGGGACCCGTGTTGCCATACTAAAACTTTAGAGACCTTAATTGCCAAAATTAACAAACTACAAAGATTAAATTTGTCAAAACAATGAAACAATGAGAACTAAAAATGCGTATCGCTCAATATATTTATTGTTTGTCTTTAGTGACATTTTTTATTCAAATAAGACATACTAGGCTTGTTGGGTTTTACGGCGGCCACTGCGGTGCGGTGACCGCATCGTAATTTTATTTTCAACTACCAAACAATATAGGCAATTACAGTGATCGTATCGGGATTTTGGCGGTCATATGACCATGTCTTGATACATATCGCAAACCCACCGTGGTTTGATAAATTTCAATATTAATATTCAAAGTTAATATAATTCATTTAACACCAAACTAAAATCAATTTTATTCTCATTTAACAAATATTACGCTAATTTTCCAAGTTGTTGTAGATTTGCATTTTTTAATTTCTTTTTTAAGTTAGAGAATTTGTGAAACATTTGTAAAATTGATGTCGGGACGTTACTGCCCCATAATTGGTGAAAATTTTTAATATATTTTGATTGAAATCAATATGTATTTATATATTATTTTACCACAATCATAATTTATAACTCCTTGTAAAATAAGTTATTAAAAATTAAATTTAAATATTAGTTTATTATATATGTAATGAACGTTGTAATATTTATTTAAGTTATATTTATGTATAGCAAATATATTAATATAAATATTTCAATAGATATTTTATTATAATCAAGATCAATGCAGTTTTTGCAAATAATTTTTTTAAATCCTATCATAATTATCACAGTTATCTCAACGCACGATATGATCACCGCAGCTCATCTTTATTTTGAAAAGCTAAACCAAACAATCTAACTATGAGAAAGTGGCCAATTCATTTATCAAATGTTTATAATTTTTACAAATTTAATCTTCGTATTTTATAAAAGCATATATAGTCTTTAATTCTTTATAATAAATTTGATCATTCAAGTTTACAACATTTGAAAAATCATATCTAAAAACGAAAAATGCAGCCCCGAGTTAAATTTTGACCAAGAATCTCGATTGACGAAATCGAAAACTTTGAGAACAAATTATATTATATATATTAAATCTTGAGAACTTGTCTTATAATAAATTACAAAGCATAAGACCAATTTAGCACAAAATATCTTCATATTTTAGGATAACAATTATTATAATTATAAAACTTTGGAAAAACAAATATGTAAATAATATGAAATTATGGTTATCAATTTTGCGACTAGCCCAATATACTTTTAATTACTACATACGGTATTTATTTTATATTCTCATGATATTTGTATATTAAGAAATAAATTACTTTTAAATTATAAACCAATAATATAATTCTATGGTTACACCCTAACCACGATGGGTTAATAATATAACCACGATAGGATAATCCACTAATATTTCAATTTAAATACTTCGTAAATCTCGTAAAATACGAGATTTATTACAACATAATTCTCGACACTTTTGTCCTTAAGAGATGATCATTTGCCTTTGAAAAATGTTAAGCCATCACAAATCTTTCCGTACAAGGCAAGAAGAATAAGTACGGTAACAATTGCGCATATCACTATAATCAACAAAATCAACCATCCTATATCCATTTTAACTTTCCTGCAATATATATATCGAAAATAATAATTTTAATTAGTCTATATTAGAAATCGCAATTAACATATTATATTATTGAAACTATATTTTAACATATTTTATTATTTAATTTTTTTTGAATAATATACCTATAATAATAATAATAATAAATTTACAAATTTTTAAAAAAATTAATGTATTATGAATAGCGAATCGTGATTATTGGTGAACACAAAAATACGGGTATATGTTTTAAAATCAAATAAAATTTAAACAAAATGGAACAAATGTTGTTAAATGAAACTAAAACCAATTTTATTTGATTTAAAAACACTGAAAATACTCACTGAAATGATAAGGAGTGTGTTTTGGACTTGAAATATTTTACTATGTAGCCCGTGTATTGATATATATATATACATATATATATTATGTTTATTAAAAGTGATATAATAAATATTATGAATTTAAATATAATATTTTATTTTATTTAGATTTTTTTTCTTTTTTCGGAATATCTGTATTTTAATGCTTTTAAACCCTATAATTTATGTGATTTTATCATAATTTAGTGATATGATTGTATAATATATATAACACGTGGAATTAGATTGAGGTATTTTTAATTTTATTAACTTTTGTTTATAAGTTCGATGATAAATATCAATATTTTGAATTAAATTTTCGTATATTTTTTTTTATTTAATAGTAATGTTACATTACACGAATATTTCATAATAAATTCTACCGACAATGGGCATATTTGATATTTGAAATTTGTTGGATACGCATAATTTGTTGTAAATAACTACTCGTTGATTTATTTTTTTGCTGTATAAATAATAGAATATTAAAATGAGAAAATTGTGAAAGTATGAACTGTGCAAATGTTGTGTCTCAAACTTACGAAATTGAAAGAATGATATTTAAAGTTATCAATGTCTTTTTTTATCTTTGATATCGTAGCACTAGGTTTTACGTTAAGTTGAAAAATATTTTTTTATTAACATGATTGATAGTTCACAAAGTATACAAATAAGATGATTATAGTTTTAAAAGTAATACAAAATTGACCATTCATGTTGGACAAATGTGCATCAAAATCTAAAATATTAACGACGTTGTTAGACATGTCACTTATAATTTAACCATCTTACATGAATTTAAATGAAGTTAGATGATTACAAATGCATATTTTTTACCAAAAAATATATCATAATTGTAATTTTGTGACTTGGAAGACATATGCTTTACACAACCCGTAAATTGGAGGCAAAATTATATCCTTTTAAAATTAAATGTGTTAAATTTCCGGTATACCGTAAATTTGGGGTATACTAGCTTCGGCCGGTATTTTAGCAAAATATCGACCTTTACGGGTTTTTTCCGAGTCGGGTTGAGTTTTGTTTTTAAAAAATATTAATATTTTATAATTTATTTTATTTTAATATTTCGGTACGGATCCAATACATATCCAGTATACCCAATACATATCCGATATACCGATCCAATGAGTTTGTCCGGTATACCGGTGGGTACCGGTTTTTAAAACATTGTTAAATCTAAAGTTTCGTTTATTTTATTATTTTAAGTTATATTATATTGCGTCCAAATTACTTTAGGTTTTCAAATATTAGTATATTACACAACTTTTGTGTTACCACTTTGATGAAAATATCCATATTATTTTAAAATTTTATATTGTATATTTTTAAATATTCTAGATTGCATTAATGCATTACGCTTTGTTCTTGACTATATTTCAAAACAATGAATTCCAATAACAACTTAAATCATAGCGAAAATTGGTTCCTTTCAAAATGAGTATTTCTCGTGACATTTGTGATCAAATGTGGATATCGATAACAATCGTTTGTGATCATATGCAATGTCACACATGAAAATTAAGCAGAAAAATGTACAAATATCATTCAATTTACGAAATTGTAATATTAATATATCAAATTATCTATACCGTTTGTCTTTTACCTCTAAAATTATATCATATAATTTTGTGTTAATATTATTGACTTCCAAAGTTCACAAATTATGCAAATAGACACTTGTAGTTCAAATTTTACCATTAAAGTTCTAGAATTATGTATAAGAATATAAAAGTTTAACACCATCTTTAAGGTATCAATTGTAAATAATATTACTAACTTAATGTATCCACCTTCAATATAATTGATGCTAAAGGGTTTCATATGCAAACCTTCGCGGTCAAATAATTTATTATATTTGTAATTTCTTAATTTCAGAACATAGCATTTACGCAATACATAAGTTGTGGACACTGGCCCATTAAATAAGTGAATTCATAAGAAGGTATTAAATTCATGTGTATAAATAAATAGAAAATATATTTTTTTATTGAAAATCATTCCTAATTTTCATATTTGAAAAAAGAACATAATCATTTCCAACAACTAATTCCTCCGAATCTGAATACATGCAATAATAACAATAAGTAAGGTCATAACGATGGTGAAAATAGTGATATATAAATAAATTATTGTTCCCATGATCGCACTATCACAGTCCTGCAATACAAAATTCAAATATTATCAAATATCAATATTATTAAATTAAAATTAATCCATTTATTATGAATATCGAGTTTCGGCTAATGTTTCGATCGCCAATGTTTCGATCATTGAGGTAAAAACATCGAAAAATTACCTATTGAAAGATGAGTTTGATTCGTACCTCAAAATATATTACTATATGATGGGCTTATAGCAATATATTTATATTGAGAATATAATATAATTTTCATAATTTATGGAAAACAAGGACAATCATATTATACGATGTAAGGAATATTTTAAAAGAATTTAATGTATTATGCTATATACTTTTGAAAATCAAATGGAAAATTCAAAATATTTAAAATGGGAAAATTAAAAGATTACTGATATTTGAAATAGCGTAAAAATGATGTCACTAAAATTAAAAATTTTGAACGAAACACACAAACTTTGGAAATAATTTGACGATAGTTCTCGTTCTCATTAAATAATATTTTAAAGTTTATGTTAATGTCAAATATAATTACTTTTGAAACTTTGGGACCAACTAGAATGTTTACCATTTTTAAAACTTTGTGGGTCAAAGCGTACATTATATCAATTTTGAATGTTTTGCGTGCAATTTGAAGACTTTTGGGTAGGGGTGTTCACTATTCGGTAATTACCGATTACCGAACCGAATACCGATTTATTTTCATTACCAAATACCGAATTTTAAAATTCGGTTATGTATTCGGTTTTAATTTTTACGATTTCGGTATTCGGTTCGGTTCAGTAATTTACCGAATTCAATTTATTAATTGATTTTTTCCAAATATAAAATATTTAAATTCTTAGGGAATTAGAATCTTTCAAACCCTAAAAAGAAAATGTAATCATGTCAAATTCTTTGGGGCTTTGCTAAATGAGAATCATACAAATTCTCTATCGAACTCGATTTTATATCTTGATTCATCAATTGTCGGGGTAAATTTGTTTAGATCAATTCTCTAATAATTCATCTATTTATTGAACATATATTTGGAATTAATATTATATTTGTGAAATTATGTTTGTTTTCAATATCTATTTATTAACATTTTTGTCAGTGGGGAAATTGATTTATAAACTCTATAAAATTTTATATTCTAATCGGTATTTTCGGTAAATACCGAACCGTACCGAAATAATTCGGTTTTTTACCGAACTGAACCATCGAAATTCGGTTCGGTATTGAATTTATTGAGTAAATCGTATTCAGTTTTTCAATTTCGGTTTGGTTCAGTTCGGTAATTACCGAACGAACAACCCTACTTTTGGGGCAGATATTTACACTATTTTAAAGTCATTGACCAACATTTCGTTTAGAGTATTAAAAATGATGTAATTTAAGAATAATTTATTATTTTATATTGAGAAAATTACATAAGTAACTCAACTTAAAAGTTGTATAAAAACTATATCGCACAACTTATAAAATTGAAAGAATGACATATCAAGTTATCATAAACATTTTTTTACTTTGCATTGTAGCATCTAATTTTTCATTAAGTTAGTAACATTTTTTGTAGTCTCATTTACCCTCAAAGTTCACAAAATATACAAATAGATTATTATTCTTTGAATTTTTTTACAAAATTGATCATTGAAGTTCGAAAATTGTACATATAAATATAAAAATTAACAACATTGTTAGAGAGTCAATAATAAACGATATTAATAACTTGAATTTTTTTATGTACATTTAATTGAAGTTAGAGAATTATATATGTATATTTTTTCTCAAATAGTGTATCATATTTGTATTTTCATAAATTCGAATACATGTTTTTAACACAACCTTTAAAATTCGAATACATATTTCTCAAAATATTTATTAATATATTTTATTTTGTGGAACAGTTTCGGATTATCATTTTTCCGATCGGTATCCATATAATAAATTAATATACTTAATTTGTTAAGTATAAATTAATTACTTATAATATTTTTATAAAAAGTTAATTCCCCTAATAATTCAAAAGTATTTAAGTATATTGTGTTAAATAAAACTATATGAATTATAAATTTGAGGTCAATTTTCTTTATTCGTCAGACGGACTAGTTCACCTTGAAATGATGTTCTAAAATAATAATCTAGAATGTTCTTTGGGATATTTAATTGTTGCTAAATTTGTGTCGAACTGTTATTAAATATTTTTTAAAAACTAATAAATAAAAGTTGATAATTCTCCATTAAAAAAAATCAAATCGGGTTTAAAAATACTTAATTGAAACTAAAATTCAAAAAGATTAATTACAAATTCACCCATTATAATTTAAAACTGTTTATTATATATATACCTTTTCCCTTTATTGAAATATTTAAGAAAATTAGAAATACCATTTGTATCAACTAAGGCTCTTATGCGATTGGAACAGTTCGTATTCGAAATATGTTCGACTCGTATATAATTATGTTCATTCGTTCAAATTAAATATTAACTTTTTCCTTTCATTTTTGTTTATAATTTAAACGAATATGAACATTTTCTAACAAATATGAATGTTTGTGAATAAATATATAATTTTATTTATATTCAATATAAATATAATATTAAATATTATAATTTTATAAAAACTCTAATATATCATATTTCACATATCTTTAATCTCTCCATATTTTCTATTTTTATTATTGCATTATTGGTATTATAATATTTTATCTTATTGTCATTTAAATTATATTATTTTATTTTTTCAATTTTTTTCTAAAAAAATCAATTTTAGTATATTGAATTTCAATATTAAATTCGAAAAAGTTGAACGGATCGTTTGAACATGTTATTCGAACGAACATGAATATGTATATAAGTATTTGAACAATGTTCAACATGTATTTCCATTTGAACAAAATACGAATATAAACATATTCGAATAAAAATATGAACGAATATGAATATAAAGAGTTCGGTTCNTTACTTATTTACTGGACCCATGTGCCTAATTTAGATATTAATGGGTCATTATATATTGCACTCAATTATTGGTGGGCCTAGTGAGTTAGAATTGGGCTTGACATATCACTTATATAAACATGGTTAAAGTGTTAAGGAGGAGAGCTTGGATTCTTGACCTAAGGAGGAGGCCGCTATTCTTTTCTTTTTCGCCCGGGAAACCTACGACTACGGCCATCAAAACATCATCTTTTTTCTTTGGTTTTCTACCTCATGTTCTCCTATTGTAAATCTACGAACTTGACATTTATAGTGGATTCAAAGGCTACGGCCGGGGTTGTTTTTTATCATTTCTTTTACAGAAATGTTTTCCACCTACAAAAATCGCTTCTTTTTTCTTGTTGTCCTCATATTAACTCTAATTCGACCCATACCGATAAAATGAGATCTAAATTTTGCTATTGCCGATTTTTAGCAGCGATAACATTGGCATGTGTATAAATAAATAGAAAATATATTTGTTATTGAAAATCATTCCTAATTTTCATATTTGAAAAATGAACATAATCATTTCCAACAACTAATTCCTCCGAATCCGAATACATGCAATAATAACAATAAGTAAGGTAATAACGATGGTGAAAATAGTGATATATAAATAAATTATTGTTCCCATGATCACACTATCACAGTCCTGCAATACAAAATTCAAATATTATCAAATATCAATATTATTAAATTAAAATTAATCCATTTATTATGAATATCGAGTTTCGGCTAATGTTTCGATCGCCAATGTTTCGATCATTGAGGTAAAAACATCGAAAAATTACCTATTGAAAGATGAGTTTGATTCGTACCTCAAAATATATTACTATATGATGGGCTTATAGCAATATATTTATATTGAGAATATAATATAATTTTCATAATTTATGGAAAATAAAGACAATCATATTATACGATGTAAGGAATATTTTAAAAGAATTTAATGTATTATGCTATATACTTTTGAAAATCAAATGGAAAATTCAAAATATTTAAAATGGGAAAATTAAAAGAATACTAATATTTAAAATAGTGTAAAAATGATGTTACTAAAATTAAAAATTTTGAACGAAACACAAAAACTTTGGAAATAATTTGACGATAGTTCTCGTTCTCATTAAATAATATTTTAAAGTTTATGTTAATGTCAAATATAATCACTTTTGAAACTTTGGGACCAACTAGAATGTTTACCATTTTTAAAACTTTGTGGGTCAAAGTGTACATTATATCAATTTTGAATGTTTTGCGTGCAATTTGAAGACTTTTGGGTAGGGGTGTTCACTATTCGGTAATTACCGAATCGAATACCGATTTATTTTCATTATCGAATACCGAATTTTAAAATTCGGTTATGTATTCGGTTTTTATTTTTTTACGATTTCGGTATTCGGTTCGGTTCAGTAATTTACCGAATACCGAATTCAATTTATTAATTGATTTTTTTCAAATATAAAATATTTAAATTCTTAGGGAATTAGAATCTTTCAAACCCTAAAATGAAAATGTAATCATGTCAAATTCTTTGCAGCTTTGCTAAATGAGAATCATACAAATTCTCTATCGATCTCGATTTTATATCTTGATTCATCAATTTTCGGGGTAAATTTGTTTAGATCAATTCTCTAATAATTCATCTATTTATTGAACATATATTTGGAATTAATATTAGATTTGTGAAATTATGTTTGTTTTCAATATCTATTTATTAACATTTTTTGTCAGTGGGGATATTGATTTAGAAACTCTATAAAATTTTATATTCTAATTAGTATTTTCGGTAAATACCGAACCGTACAGAAATAATTCGGTTTTTTACCGAACCGAACCGTCGAAATTCGGTTTGGTATTCGGTATTGAATTTATTGAGTAAATCGTATTCGGTTTTTCTATTTCGGTTTGGTTCAATTCGGTAATTACCGAACGAACAACCCTACTTTTGGGGCAGACATTTACACTATTTTAAAGTTAATAAGTCATTGACAAACATTTCGTTTAGAGTATTAAAAATGATGTAATTAAAGAATAATTTATTATTTTATATTGAGAAAATTACATAAGTAACTCAACTTAAAAGTTGTATAAAAACTATATCGCACAACTTATAAAATTGAAAGAATAACATCTCAAGTTATCATAAACATTTTTTACCTTGCAATGCAGCATCTAATTTTTCAGTAAGTTAGTAAACATTTTTCGTAATCGCATTTACCCTCAAAGTTCACAAAATATACAAATATATTATTATTCTTTGAATTTTTTTACAAAATTGATCATTAAAGTTCGAAAATTGTGCATAAAAATATGAAAATTAACAACATTGTTAGAGAGTTAATAATAAACGATATTAATAACTTGAATTTTTTTATGTACATTTAATTGAAGTTAGAGAATTATATATGTATATTTTTTCTCAAATAGTGTATCATATTTGTATTTTCATAAATTCAAATACATGTTTTTAACACAACCTTTAAAATTCGAAGACATATTTCTCAAAATATTTATTAATATATTTTATATTGTAGATCAGTTTCAGATTATCATTTTTCCAATCGGTATCTATATAATAAATTAATATACTTAATTTGTTAAGTATAAATTAATTACTTATAATATTTTTATAATAAGTTAATTCCCCTAATAATTCAAAAGTATTTAAGTATATTGTCTTAAATTAAACTATATGAATTATAAATTTGAGGTCAATTTTCTTTATTCGTCAGACGGACTAGTTCACCTTGAAATGATGTTCTAAAATAATAATCTAGAATGTTCTTTGGGATATTTAATTGTTGCTAAATTTGTGTCGAACTGTAATTAAATATTTTTTAAAAACTAATAAATAAAAGTTGATAATTCTCCATTAAAAAAATCAAATCGGGTTTAAAAATACTTAATTGAAACTAAAATTCAAAAAGATTAATTACAAATTTACCCATTATAATTTAAAACTGTTTATTATATATATACCTTTTCCCTTTATTGAAATATTTAAGAAAATTAGAAATACCATTTGTATCAACTAAGGCTCTTATGCGATCGGAACAGTTCGTATTCGAAATATGTTCGACTCGTATATAATTATGTTCATTCGTTCAAATTAAATATTAACTTTTCCTTTCATTTTTGTTTATAATTTAAACGAATATGAACATTTTTTATAACAAATATGAATATTCGTGAATAAATATATATTTTTATTAATATTCAATATAAATATAATATTAAATATTATAATTTTATAAAAACTCTAATATATCATATTTCACATATCTTTAATCTCTCCATATTTTCTATTTTTATTATTGCATTATTGGTATTATAATATTTTATCTTATTGTCATTTAAATTATATTCTTTTAATTTTTCATTTTTTTTCTAAAAAAATCAATTTTAGTATATTGAATTTCAATATTAAATTCGAAAAAGTTGAACGGATCGTTTGAACATGTTATTCGAACGAACATGAATATGTATATAAGTATTTGAACAATGTTCAACATGTATTTCCATTTGAACAAAATACGAATATAAACATATTCGAATAAAAATATGAACGAATATGAATATAAAGAGTTCGGTTCGTTTGGATCAAATAAAAACCCTACCACCAACTCGAATTATAAGGAATAATATAATTCGAGTTATGTCGAAAAAAATATTTTCAAATTAGTGAATTACCCATACAACCTCCGTAGACCGGTATGTGTAATTAATTTCATATTTATTGTATTTCTTATAAAATATGAGATTTATTACATATTGAAAGAAAAAATACTTTATCCTCAGGAAATGATCATTTGCCTTTGAAAAAAGAGAAGCCATCGCAAATCATTCTGTACAAGACAAGAAGAATAAGAACGATAACAATTGCGCATATCGCGATAATTATGAAAATTAACCGCCCTATGCCCATTTTAACCTTTCTGCAATCAAATAATAAATTTAATTAGAAATTGTAATGATATAATACTTAGTTTTTACAAAAATATATAATCGGTTCTCAATTATTAGTGATTCTCCCAACCGCATCAGATATGTTGGGTTGCATGAAATTTTACCAATCGTGCAACCTAGAAAAATTGTAAATAATATAATTATAGTAATAATAATATAATTTACAAAACGCTAATAAATTATCAATTTCTCTAAAAAATAATGTACTTCAATTTGCAAATTGTGTCACGTATCTCTCGATAATATTGGTTATATCTAATATAATTAACCAATGAACTATGATAAAAATATACCTTAAGGTTAAATATACCTACACAAATTATAATATATTTCATCAAAAAGATATTCAACGTGTTTTTTACATTGGATTATAATCATACTAATTGTTCTTATATGTGATTATTATGACTATGAAAAATTATTTAAATTCATCATCTCTACTACAATTACGTCATTTTGACAAAAAATATAAACATAACCCGAATATAAAATGTAAAGACAAATGCGTTAATTGAAACTATAATCAATTTAATTTATTTAAAAACAATGAAATTACTCACCCAAGTGATAATGAGTGTTTTTTGAACTTGAAAATATTTAACTATGTCACCCGTTTATTGGTGATATATATATATTATGACCATTAAAGTTTATTATAAAGATATTATGAATTAAAATATAATATTTCATTGTAAATCTTTTATTTTTCGCAAGATATTGTAATTTTAATAAAGTATACTCTAAGTATTTTAAAACCTTATAATTTCTCTTATTTTATTATAATTGAGTGATATGATTATATAATATATATCACATGCCTACAACTTGAGCTATTTAAATTTTATATAACTTTTGTTTATAAGTTCAATGAAATATAAGAATTGAATTTTCGTATAGTTTTTTTTTCTAATTTTCTAGTAACATTACATTACAATGGCCATATTTATCATGTAAATTTTATTGCACATATATAAATTGTTGTAAATAACTACTCTTTAATTTATTTTCTTGAAAATGCTGAAATTTAAATAATAAAATATTAAATTCTAAATATTTTTAAAATATATATTTTCCTTTATTTTATTACTTTTAGTTAATTATATAATTTATTACGTCGAATTAACTTTAGTTTTCAAATGCTCACAACTTTTGTGTTACCAGATTTTAAGAAAATTAAAGATTAATCAGATTTGTCAAAATTATAGAAATACTTGATTATATTTCAAAACTATTTAAATAAAAATAACGTGACATTTAGTGTTCATCATAGATATACTTAGATAAAAATATTTTCGTTATAATTATTAGATATGGTTAAATAAGTCATAATTGCTTATATATTTCTTGCAAATCAGATCATCATTGTTTTTAATGGATAAACTTTCATATATGCAAAGCATATTAAATTTACATAGAGTAGATTGATACGAACAATGTTCTCGTCATTCCTATCGGATACCGAACCCATTAAAGTCGAGCATTTTCATCCGTCACCTCACAAGTGTCAAGAAATAGAAAAATATTTATTCTAGATCTTATGTTTTAGGCTCGATTAATAGAAACCCACAGACTCCATTATTACAAAGAAAAATCATTTCCCTAGCACAATTGTTTTTGTTAGTCATAAAATATACAATATCCACAATATTTACCGATAAATGACCAAAAATATTAAACATGAATTATATATGTGACCTATTTGAGTATCAAATTATATGTAATGAAAAATATTCTGATTTTTTAGTTATTTTCCCTTTAATTCTATACAAATAAATAAAATACAATTATCTATGGTAAATCGTTTCTAATTTCATATTATAAAATAAAACAAAAATACATTATGTAGATAATCATTTACATAAGCAACAACAACCTTTGCGAGTAAATGCAATAAGAATAATAAGCCCAATTATAACAATGACCCCAATAATGATGAATATCAAAGTCATTTCCATTATCACAATCCTACAATAAAAACTTCAAATATTATCGAATATCAATCGAATAAAATTAAAATTAAATCGAATATATATTTCCGGCCACCATTTCGTTCGCCAATGTTTCAATCCTTTAAGGGTAAAAACCTATGTTATCACGATACGATTCATGATTCATACTGCACAATCTTTTGGAGAATCCGGATAGATTAGTCAATTTTATCATTATAATAATTATTTTAGTTATATAATTTATAGTTTTTTATAAGTTAAAATAATCATAATTATTGATAAAATATATTATAATCATTATTAAATTATACATAAGATATAATAAATAATTCATTTCAAACTAAAAAGCTAAAAGTTTGTTAAAATTCAAAATTAATAAAATAATTAAAAACCGAGAAAAATTAGATAACTTAGCAAATTTCTAAAATAATAAATTAGATTTTTTATTTGTTTTTTGAATTTTTTTGAATTTTGTATTCTCACTTAACTCGATTTGGAAATAAAAAAGAATCGAATCATATTCACAAATTTCTGTAAAAATAAAGAATCCTACTAACCTACGTAAAAACATTGAAAATGTGGCTTGCTTACCTATGGAAAGATGAGTGTGATTTGTACTTTAAAGTATATTACCTTATGAAGGATTAATTGCAATATATTTATAATGTTCATATAATATAATTTCATCATTTATGGAAACTAAAAAAATGAATCATATTGTGTAATGTGAGTAATATTTTAATAGAATTTAATGTATTTGTTAATTGTTATGTAATTTTGAAAATCAAATATAAAATCCAGTTAATTGTTTATTAATAGGGAAAAACACAAATTTTGTCTCTATAACGATCCTTTCTAATCACATATTGGACAAAATAAGAAAATTGCATTGCTCTTCGGATCTATGTTAAATGGACACCGCCACGGCGCCACAGGGATTCGGGGACTCGGATTCGGGGACTCAGATTTGTTAAAGAGTCCGACTCGTTAATATCAATTATTTTTTTAATTAAAATATAAAATTTTAAAAAGACATTTGTTGTTAACATGGTTCATAATTAATAATAAATAAAATTATGTTTATCTAATTATATTATACAAAATAATAAATTACTACCACAAATATATATGATAATTAATGTTTAAAATATGTNATATATTATAATCATTATTAAATTATACATAAGATATAATAAATAATTCATTTCAAACTAAAAAGCTAAAAGTTTGTTAAAATTTAAAATTAATAAAATAATTAAAAACCGAGAAAAATTAGATAACTTAGCAAATTTCTAAAATAATAAATTAGATTTCTTATTTGTTTTTTGAATTTTTTTGAATTTTGTATTCTCACTTAACTCGATTTGGAAATAAAAAAGAATAGTAAATCTTAGAGAATCATATTCACAAATTTCTGTAAAGATAAAGAATCCTACTAACCTACGTAAAAACATTGAAAATGTGGCTTGCTTACCTATGGAAAGATGAGTGTGATTTGTACTTCAAAGTATATTACCTTATGAAAGATTAATTGCAATATATTTATAATGTTCATATAATATAATTTCATCATTTATGGAAACTAAAAAAATGAATCATATTGTGTAATGTGAGTAATATTTTAATAGAATTTAATGTATTTGTTAATTGTTTATTAATAGGGAAAAACACAAATTTTGTCTCTATAACGATCGATTCTAATCACATATTCGAACAAAATAAGAAAATTGCATTGCTCTTCGGATTCAAATAATTTGCATTTGAAATTTAGTAGCAATCGCAAGCCTCACTTCCTAGATTTAGAAGAACAATTAGCTTAGACCGATAGCGAAGCATACCACAAATATCGTACAAATCAACAACGCAATGTTCCGTTAATGCTCGTACAATACGAATATCAGAAAACTATATCCAAAATTAAGATTCGATAAAATCCCGGATGAAATATAATAAAATAAAAATATGATGGTAAGTGAAATATTTATATTGACCATAGATATATAATATTTATGAAGAATAGTATTAGAAAGATACTATGATTATTGAAATATAATAATTATTTTATTTATTTTTTAAAATAATAATATCGTATAATCTATGTAATATTTATTAATAAATCAATTTACCCTAAATGTTTTTAAAAAATTGTGACACAATTATATGGAATTTGGAGGCGAATAAGAAACAAAATTCTAATATTTTTTAATAATATTACTTGCATACCAATAAAACTCGAATGTCTAACCACATGCTCCACTATGAGACAAATTTGCATCAACAAGTGGACCAGGTGCAAGAGTATAATTTTAGTTATTTTTCGANTTTATAATTAATAATAAATAAAATTATGTTTATCTAATTATATTATACAAAATAATAAATTACTACCACAAATATATATGATAATTAATGTTTAAAACCTGTAAAATGTCGAAATAATTGGTATAAACTATATTATATTCCAATAATACTGATATACAACTAATTTTTTAAACATTAACGAACTATATTAATATATATAAATAAAAATAAATTTAAATAATGACTATTTCAAAATAAATAATAATAAATTTAAATATAAAAAACGGACTCGTGTCCAACAAGTGTCCGAGAAGAGTCAGTGTCCTAGAAGAGTCCGACTCGGATTCGGCTTCCCGGGAGAAGAGTTCGTTTAACATAGCTTCGGATTCAAATAATTTGCATTTGAAATTTAGTAGCAATCGCAAGCCTCACTTCCTAGATTTAGAAGAACAATTAGTTTAGACCGATGGCGAAGCATACCACTAATATCGTACAAATCAACAACGCAATGTTCCGTTAATGCTCGTACAATACGAATATCAGAAAACTATATCCAAAATTAAGATTCGATAAAATCCCGGATGAAATATAATAAAATAAAAATATGATGGTAAGTGAAATATTTATATTGACCATAGATATATAATATTTATGAAGAATAGTATTAGAAAGATACTATGATTATTGAAATATAATAATTATTTTATTTATTTTTTAAAATAATAATATCGTATAATCTATGTAATATTTATTAATAAATCAATTTACCCTAAATGTTTTTAAAAAATTGTGACACAATTATATGGAATTTGGAGGCGAATAAGAAACAAAATTCTAATATTTTTTAATAATATTACTTGCATACCAATAAAACTCGAATGTCTAACCACATGCTCCACTATGAGACAAATTTGCATCAACAAGTGGACCAGGTGCAAGAGTATAATTTTAGTTATTTTTCGATTAGAGTATGTTATTGATTCATTTATTAATAATTATAAATTAGTGATGTTTGTCATTGGCCTCTAATATTTGAAATAGTGTAAAGACAATACCATTATAGTTTCAAAATTGCGTACGAAACACCTAAAGTTTACATAATGTGTAGTTAACCTTATAACTTTTTAAATTTGTAAACGTCATGCATTCAAAGTTTAAAAATTACATGGTTGGCCCCTAAAGTTTCAAAACCATTTATATTTGACCCTCACGTCCGGTATTTTTTTGAGTTTTTGCGCAATTGACCTCGTTCTTTCCACATGTTGAAATTGACCGATTTTGTTTACTGATTTGATATTTAGCCTCTGAACATATTAAGGAGTTCAAAATTGACTCGGAAAAATATGTAACGGGAAAATATGTAATATCCGCTTGTTAAAAAACTAACAATGTTTTGTTATTATATTTCATGGTAATTTTACTTCGTATATAAACTCAAAAAAATATTGGACGTAAAGGTAAAAAACGATTTTGGAACTTTGAGGGCCAACATGAAATTTTTAAACTTTGAGGGCATGTGGTTTAAAAATTTAAAAAGTTGAAGGGTCAACCACACACATTATATAATCTTTGGTTACTTCATACATAATTTTGAAATATAAGAATATCGCATTTACATTATTTCAAAGATTGGAGGTATCCTTGCAATTTATCAATTATAAATACATTATTTTTACAATCTATTTGACAATTACATAATATTTCAAATGATTTCATATCTAATATGCTGAATTGCTTAAAATTTAACAGGGATTAATTAAAATAATTTCTTTTTCATTTTTTAGATGAAATCTAAATCCTAATTAAATAAAACAAAATAATTTATAAATGGAATTGAAAATTATGTTTGTCAAATTAATGTAAATTTGTAAATATGATAATGGGTTTGTTTGGTACTCCGATTAAAACAGCGGTGAGGTGCGGTGAGATGTTGAAATCGTGATTATTTTAATGCGCACAAAACATAAGGTTAATTGTGATGTGATAATCGTTAAAAAATCACGATATCATCACAGCTGTTAAAACCAGCTGTAACCTCATTGTGATTTTGGAAAAGACTCATTTACTCTTACTTCTATTAATTATAATATAATTATATTTATTATTTTATATATATAAGGGTATATTAGTATTTTTACATAAATCACGATCATAATATCGCAATTTTACCAAACATACTTAAAAATTCACGATCATCATATCTCACCACACATCACCACATCTCACCACATCTTGCCACACCGCAATTTTTAAAAGCTGAACCAAACAAACCCAATGAAAGATAAAGTTGATCTCTTTTATTAGTAATTTTACGTGTGAAAATCACATTTCAATAACAAGAATTTGTGAAAAATGCACATATAAATTCCATATTTTCCAAATATATAAAAAGAGAAAATAGCTAGTTTGGTCCCCAAACTTTACTGATTTTGACAAATTTGGTCCCCAAACTTTTATTTGACATTTATAGTTCTCATACTTTGATATTTTTGACAAATTTGGTCCCCATGTGACAATATTAGTCCCCAAAATTTGAGGATCAATTTCACCATATATATGAAACTTTGAGGACTAAATTTGCCAAAAGTTACAAAATATGAGGACTAATTATGCCATAAATACAAAGTTTGGGGATTTGTTTTGCTTCCACAAAACTTTGAGTACTAAATTTGTCAAAATGAAGAAAATTTAGGAACTAAATTTGTTAAATCATACAAACTTTGGAGACCTTAAATGCCATTCGCCCAAAATAAAATAAAGATTAAAAATATAAATATTAATTAAATATTAGAAATTAATTATAAAAATTGAATTGAACAATATGTTTTTAAATTAATGTAAATTGGTAAATATGATAATGAAATAAATACAATATCTCATTAAACACATTTCAATAACAATATTTGAGAAAAATGCAAAATAATTTCAATATTTTCCAAATATCTAAAATTAAACTTCAAAATATAAAATATAAATATTAATTATATGATAATTTTTTTAAAAATAATTGAACATTATGCTTTTTAAACTAAATTTGTAAATTGGTAATGAACAATAAAGTTGATCTTTTTCATTAGTAATATTTAATAATACTAGTTTGCGAAAAGTCAAAGTATAATTCCGTGTTTTCCAAAAATGTAAATAAAGCTTAAAATATAAAATCTGAATTTTTATTATATATAACAAATTAATTTTAAAATATAATTGAAAATCATATTTTTAAAATTTCATCTAAATTCTTACATATATAATGAATGATAAAGTCTATCTCTTTAATTAGTAACTTGTTGTATGAAAAAAAAATTTGTGAAAAGTGAAAATATAAATTCCATATTTTCCAAATATCTATAATAAAACTCCAAAATATAAAATCTGAATCTTAATTATAAAAAACAAATTGTTATGGTCCCTTTATAGGGGGTACCAACAGTCGTCCGGTTCGTTTTAGATGTGGAAGACGATTAAAAGCTGGATATAAGTAAATGCACAGCGATGTATTGTGGAAACCCCAGGAATTGGGGTGAAAACCACTTGACTAAGAGCAGATTATGCTCTTAGCCTGTTCACTAATCGAATAATTTATAATCAATACAACAGAGGCTAAATGAAAATGACAAGGAAAATAAAGCGGTAAGAACTCCGGCAGGGTAACGGCCTGTTTTTACGCGTCCAAAGGGTCCTGCTATTTCCGTCGTTTTGCCCTGTATTTATAGAATTTATAGCGTGTGTAAATCACGCTCTGTAACCACCTCTGACAGGTTTGTTAGAGGTTTTTATCGCGGGATGTAAAACAAGGTTGGGACCGAGGCGTGGTCTGCGTGATCGAGCCCGAAGCGTGGTGTTGTGGTTCCTTTTTAGGGGGTACCAACAGTCACCGGATTCTGAAAACCGGTTTTATTTGTTGTTTGTGGAGACAACTTGAAATATAGAAATGGAAAGAACACATGCGATTTTAGCGTGGAAAAACCCCTTAAGAAAGGGGAAAAAAACCACGTTGCCGAGAGGAGAACCTCTACGGCAAATTCATTAATAAACCAATGAAAATGTACAAAGGGAATAAGAGCAGCGAAAATGAAATTACAGCGGCTAGGGTTCGTCGAAATTGCCCTCCAAAGGGTCCTCTTGAGCTTATCTTTTTGCTTTGTATTTATAGATGGGAGATGCGTGTAATCCACGCCCTGTAACCACCCCTGATAAGGTTGTTGGAGGTTGTTTTCACATGTTGGAAAACGTGGTTGAGCCCGAGGCGTGGAACGCATGCTGATGGGTCAACATCTAGTCTACCGAGCCCTAAGCTGTCTGTTGGGACCGAAGCTATCTGCTTGACCCTAAGCTGCCTTCCGGGACCGAAGCTGTCTGCTTGGCCCTAAGCTGTCTTTCGGGACCGAAGCTGTCTTCCGAAACCTAAGCAGTCTGCCGAGACCGATCCTGTCTTTTGGGACCTAAGTTGTCTGCTTGGCCCTAAGGTGTCCTCCGGGACCGAATCAGTCTGTCGAACCCTAAGCTGTCTGCCGGGCCCGATCCTATACTTGGTAATTTCAGCTGTCGAATTCTTGCTTGAACCTGACCACATTCATCTTGGTTTAGAACTTATCATTGGTCCCGGTTTAATGGTTCTCAACAAGAACACATCATTAGTACCCGGTTTAAGGGTTCTCAACAATTACAAAATAATTACTCAAGCATTTTAACTAAAAAATAAATGAATTGAAATAATATATTGAATAACAATATGAAGTTCAATATGTTACACTCATTTTTGTAAATTACATAATTATTTGTATTGTACTTCATGTCTATCGAGTTCACTCTAAACATAATTTGATTAGTAAAATATAATGATTTTTACATCATAAGCTTATATGGTATTCATAAAAAATAATGAATCTCATATTATATTTTATATTTCATACAATTTTTATTAAATATATAAATTTTTAATTAACAAATTTTGGTTCACATGGATTTTAAATTATTATATTCTTACCACTTTTATAAGTATTATTATATTTATATTAGTGATTTGCAGTTCAACAACAGTGAATGACTGTTATACACAGATACAACTAAAATTTGTTAATTAAAAATTCAATATATTATTTCAATTCATTTATTTTTTTAGTTAAAATGCTTGAGTAATTGTTTTGTAATATAATATTTCAATTACTTTATTTTATTACTATTCGTAAACAGTAAATTAGTGGTATTATGTAAACTTATATACTGACAACGGTAGTAAACTAGCAATCTACAAAGTTGTGTTGTTTTTTTAATTATGGTTACCTAACAATGGTACTGTACATATTTACCCAAAAAAACTCAGGCTAAAAATTTTCTGGCATTATCAAAGTTGATGTTTTTTATAAATACCACAACTTTACAATGTTACCAGTGATGGACATTTAATTGTACACAATTATATATTTTTATTAATAATTATATTATCTATTTAAATTCAACATTTATTAATTTATTATTTGATATTATATTAATTTAAAAGGAATAATACANATATTTCAAATGATTTCATATCTAATATGCTGAATTGCTTAAAATTTAACAGGGATTAATTAAAATAATTTCTTTTTCATTTTTTAGATGAAATCCAAATCCTAATTAAATAAAACAAAATAATTTATAAATGGAATTGAAAATTATGTTTGTCAAATTAATGTAAATTTGTAAATATGATAATGAAAGATAAAGTTGATCTCTTTTATTAGTAATTTTACGTGTGAAAATCACATTTCAGTAACAAGAATTTGTGAAAAATGCACATATAAATTCCATATTTTCCAAATATATAAAATAAAGATTCAAAATATAAAATATTAATATTAATTATATATAAGAAATTAATTATAAAAATTGAATTGAACATTATGTTTTTAAATTAATGTAAATTGGTAAATATGATAATGAAATAAAGACAATATCTCATTTAACACATTTCAATAACAATATTTGAGAAAATTGCAAAATAATTTCAATATTTACCAAATATCTAAAATAAAACTTCAAAATATAAAATATAAATATTAATTATATGATAATTTTTTTAAAAATAATTGAACATTATGCTTTTTAAACTAAATTTGTAAATTGGTAATGAACAATAAAGTTGATTTTTTTCATTAGTAATATTTAATAATGAGTGCTGTTTGTAATTTGTCCATAAACTTTATAATAGTGTAAAGGCGATGCCCCTAAAGTTTGTAAATTGCATACGAAACCCCCGAAGTTGATATAATGTGCGCGGTTGGTCCCTAAACTTTTAAATGTTGTAAATACCGTGCCCTCAAAGTTTAAGAATTGTGTGATTGACTCCCGAACTTCCAAAACCGTTTATATTTGACCCTTATACTCGTTGATATTTTAAACGTCCCCAAAGTTTATATTTGTCTTATTAACCTTGAAAAAATGTTATAACTATCTCTCCAAACTTTGAAAATTTTAAAAATAACACATAAATTATCAAAAACATTAATACGAAAAAAGACAAAAACCGCTACTATTCACCCATGGGTCATTTTTGAACGGTTTTGAAATTTCGGGGGCTTCTCACGCAATTTACAAACTTTCGGGCATCGCATTTACACTATTTTAAACATTAGGAGCCAATTACACAATTTTCTCAAATTAAATACTAGTTTGCGAAAAATCCAAGTATAATTCTATGTTTTACAAAAATGTAAATAAAGCTTAAAATATAAAATCTGAATTTTTATTATATATAACAAATTAATTTTAAAATATAATTGAAAATCATATTTTTAAAGTTTCATCTAAATTCTTACATGTATAATGAATGATAAAGTCTATCTCTTTAATTAGTAACTTGTTGTCTGAAAAACAAATTTGTGAAAAGTGAAAATATAAATTCCATAGTTTCCAAATATCTATAATAAAACTCCAAAATATAAAATCTAAATCCTAATTATAAAAAACAAATAAATTTTTAAATATAAGTGAACATTTTTTTTTGAAATTAATATAAATTTGCAAATATCTTAATTAACGATAAACTTATATATATGTCAAATTATTTTACATTTTATATACTATGCTTGTATTAAAAGTAAATTATAATTAAATGTCATGTTTTATATTTACATAATCATGGTGTGTTAGTCATACATACTATCATGCTGTTATACGAAAGCCAAAAATCCCAGTGGGATCATCGAAATAAACTAAGGGTGTGTTCTGTACGAATTCTGAAAATTAATTTAGATAGAAACACAAATAGAAAGATAAATATAAATTATGTAATATTTTTAGAATGAGAAATAATGTATAAAAACATATAGTGTTATGTTGTAGAAATAGAATTATAATTTATGTATTAATCAAATTACTTTCATACTCTTACATTTATTTCAATAATAAATTATTATTCGGAACTCTATTTGATTGTCACAAAATATTATATTCTACAATATTATTATCGTGATGATTACCCGACTTCACAAGTCGGATTATGCTATATTTGTGTAGAGTCTCCTCTCATAAGTTAAAAGTTATATAAAAATATAAATAAAGATATTATAGTTTTTTCAAATACTAAAAGTAGAAGTTGAAATTAAAAATAAGATTTTTGTTGCTTTTTATTTGTAATTATAAAATTCAGAAATAGAAATTTTACTTATTCCAAAGTAAAATGAAAAATAAGATGTGTTCTTCAATATTATGAATTTCTATTTCATAGAATGAAAAAACTGAAATATAAATTGTACAAAACATAGCATAATTGTCTAGTTCATTTAGATTAAATTGTGGTGCACTAACTAAATGAATAAAATAGAAATATTTTACTTTGAAGACGACACATATTTTATCATGAGAGAACATATATTGAACCATAAATAAATTGTTTCAAAATATAGCAATTGGTAACATTTATTTAACATAATTTTCCAATCTCAAATTCAAAATAGATTAGTAAGCTCTTATGATGGTGACGCGCAAATTTGATCCTCAAATTCAATCTAATGTTTCATCACATTCTAGAGCATTCTAGAAAGGTCTAGAATGTTCTCTATCTCAATACAACATACATAGAAATTACATGTACTCTTACTTATTCATGTCATTTGTGAACATCGACACGCCAGACCGACAATTAAAATCACAACGACGATCAAATCGATAACCAAGAGTAAGAAAAATGTTTCCATGATAATTTTCTTCTTACACTTACATCAACAAGGTGTCCAAACACTCATTTTGATATATATACATACTTTGGGAATAATTATATTTTACTTTTATTTTATTTTGCAAATTTGAAATTTAAATTAATTGGATATTGACTAATTTTGAAATAAATTTATACAATATATTTAATAATGGGCGACGTGCAAATTTGATCCTCGTAGTTTCATATTTTGGCAATTTTGGTCCTCATATTTTTATAATTGTGGCAGATTAAGTCCATTAACTTTATTTGTGGCAAAATTAGTCTTCCTACTTTGCCACATTTGGCAAATTAGATCCTCCAAGTTTTATGTTTATAGCAAATTTGATCCCCGAAGTTTGTAATTTTTCATTTTTATATAATACGGAGACTAATTTTACCACTACGATCAAACTACATGGATCGGTTTTGTTTGATTTCATTTGGAGAACTAAATATGAAATTTGAGAATCGATTTTACCAAATGTTCCAAAATAGGAGGATTGATTTTGCCAAATGTCCAAAATTCGAGGACATAAAATGCTAAAATAAACTTGGATGACTAAATTTGCCAAAATGATCAAACTACGAAGACCAAAAGACCATTTTCTCATTTAATAATATCATGAGGATATGAGTATATATATTTATAATATTTTAGAGTTACTTTTGTAATAAAAATAAGAAGGATTTTCAACATTAATATTACTCTTTGATTTGATGAACCATTCAATCTGTGTCATTACCCACACATCGATCTATGTATGTTCAAGCTCGTCTACCGATCTATTTATGATTTAGGGTTTAGAATTTAAGGTTTATGTTTTATTGTAATGATCATTCTTTTACTTGTAGATTACAAGAATATGAGCTCTTTCAATTCAAAGTTTGACAATAAACATTTCTTTGTGATTTGTGTTATAGTCGATCGAAATTGAATCTCTTGAAGGCGATCCTCATCTTAATATTACACGGAGTACAATAAAATTAGTGTTTTAAATTTCACTTAAATATTGCCTAAATTCATTTGAGCCAAATTTGTGAAATTAGGCAATGGAATTTATTACTTATTTTATTAATCTAAAATCCAAAGTTAAATTTATCAATTTTCAGATTACAAAAAATAGAATAAATATATTTTGAATATTTAACTCAAACGTAATGTTCATTTCTTAATTTTCTAATAAATATTTATTTTAAATAATAAATTTTAAGTTTAAATCTACATTTTAGATTATTTGTACTTCAATTATCAAATATAATATTAAAAATTCCTATTATATTCAAAAATTAACTTTAAATCATGATTTGTGTTTCAAATAATATGATTAATTTTTCCCATAATTTCTATCGTTTCTAGAAATTTAATTTTTCTGTTCCAATCCTAAATTTAACTGAAATTAAAACCTTATAAAACTATAATGTTGTAATTAATATTCTCAAACTCATATTATTCATTGACTCGAATTATCCTCGGGTAATCAATTATCAAACTACTACTTAATTAAAATTAATTCAATTAGAGATGAAAATTTGGGTATGATTATATCTATGTTTTTAATATTATATCTAAAAAATCATTCATATTTAATTTTGAGTGTCCTAACAAACATTCAACAATCTTTTATTCAATTTTCGTTCAACGAACCAACAACCTAATCCAAACATATAAAACGAGTTTTGAGTTCGATCTAAAAACATTGATCCTAATTGCATAATCCCATAGCCATATCGATATTTTATACGAATGAACTGATGCTATATTTCTTCGACGCAACAATAAAAATTTATAAAATACTACATCACTGAAGGAAGCTTCGAATAAACTTTCTAGAAAGTACTAGAAACTTCTAATTTCTATACACCTTACAAATTACACTTTGATGTATTTATACCGGAAAATGTAAACATCTATGTACAAAAGAAATACCTATCGTCGCAACGACTACAAACCCGAAAACCAAAAACAAGATCAATATCAAGATCGCCGTTTCCATCGCAATCTTGTTGATGTAATAATATCAAGATGAACAATGTGTTTATTTGTTATATAGATGTCAAAAAGATAATTTTATATAAAATTTGATTATGTATTAGAGAAATAATTGTAAATAAAAAATAATAAATATGTAATAAATTCTGAGGGAATAAATATCTTATGAATATATCCGAATTTATTACATAACAAATCTGAGTAGCTTTTTTTTATAAGTGTATTATATCTTTAATATTTAAATGACTAAAATCCAATATTTATTTTACTAATTTAAATAAATCCTAATTTGAAATAAATATCAAGTTCGATCCGCTTTGTTTATAAGAGGATAAACATTTGTATCAGCTTTAGGGGTATGTATGGATCTGGCACAATGAGTTATAAGTTGAACCCGTTGAATCTATCAATCCGTATATGTTGATCCAATGTGTTAAGATTTTTTCTTGATCTATCAATGGATTGATCCAACGGATTAGAAAGTCAATCTAACATGTCAACGCTTTGATATAATATAAATTATAAAAAATAATAATTGTAAAATAAAAATAATAATACAATTTTGGCACATATAACCTTGTTGATCCATACGGGTTGATGAATTAATTTTTACGGTCCAACCCGTATACTTATTTTTTACGAACTGATCCACGGGTTGGGTTGGCAGATATAACCTCTTTTGTATGGGTTGGGTGGAACCCATGGCACCCCTAATCAGCCTCTACACATATTTACCAATATAGGTATATTAAAATATATTTATTTTTTTATTATTCTACAACATTTATATTCTAATCAACCCAATTTTTGTCGTACCACTGGTATAAAAACATTATTCTAAACCATTATTATGTAAATGATATCAGAAAAAAATATTATCTTAACGATCAAAGCTCTCCTTTTGACTATTTAGAACATTTCTTAAATAAATCAACTCATATACTTTATTAACATTTCTATAATTGAGGCATAGTGAAATGTAATAATATGTGGTGATATAATTGTGAAATTTTAGATATATGGTAAAATTGTGATAAATTAATAAACATAATTATATTAGTTATTAAAAATAAAAGTAAATTAATAAAAGAATGATTTTTTAACGATGAATTCGTCATAATTTTGGTTGTGTTTTCTTTGAAATAAACAAAGCACAATTTAAACATCTAAGTGTTATTTTAATGGGAGAATCAAGCAAAATAAAGGTAAAAAAATACAATAGATATAAATTACATTATAGACCAAAACATCACAACAAGAGTTTCTTCACCACTGAATATGAAATTAACTCCATAAATAGATAGATACATACGATGTACCTTAGGGCCGGGTGTGGTGGCAAATACGGCATGTCGTAGAAGACCGGACATTTGCGTAGGTGCATCTACGGCATGTCCAATTGGCAAAATAATTGGAGTTTCTGAATGATGTGCTTGAAGAGGATCCCTTTCCCTTTACAACTTTACTCTTGCTGCTGCTGCTGCACCCAGCAATGCTTATTGAGCTTGTTATATTGGAATCTATGTCTGCAAGACCATTTTCAAGTGCTCTTACCAAGTTTTCGAAGTAGTTTCGGGTTACGCTGGTACAGAGCAAAGAGTTATTTAAGCAGTGAGTTCTAGAAGCACAAACAATAAATAAGTTTCCAATCCCACAACACATAATATGCCTTGCTTCTATCATTCTCTTCCAATCCAATTCCATGTACACAAAAACAAGATAACCATTTACACGGGCATATTTCAGAATCATATCTCCCCAACTTGTACAAACGGGTGAACCCTTGAAAAATAAGTGTACGAGTTGGGCCGCAAAAATCAACCCGTCGAACCGTTAGGATTAATGGGTTTGGCCGAATTTCTAATCCGTCGGGTTGACCCGTTGACGGGTCAAGAATGTTTCATAAACCATTGGGTAAACCCGTATGGGTTGATGGATCCGACAGGTTCAACCCGCAATCCGTTAGGCCGGACTGTTCACACCCCTATTTGAGATTTAAATGTAAATTTTACAGTAATTACCTTGTCAAACCAGCAAGTTTTGTACGGAAATCGTTAAAATCTGGGGATGGGGAATGAGCATACAAGTAACCCTTGAGTTCTTTCTCAGCACACTGATGAAGCCTCTCTAAACCAGCTTCTGCTTCGCCTAAATTAGAATAAAATTCCGGTTCATACTGACGAAAACATATCCAAATTTATTCATAAAAATGACTCTGAGAGAAGACTGATACCTTGCAAATACTCAAAAAACTGCTTCCTAATATGCTCGTGCTGGGGTAAATAGTAGCCATATGAGTAAGTCCACTTCAGTACCCTTCTACATTCGACTATCTACAAGAATATTATAAAGCTCAGATAATTTTTCTGAACGTTCTCTATTCACATAAGCATGCAGAAACACGTTTATTATGATCCTATCGTAGCGAGGCTTGAATTTGCAGAGGATCTAAGGTTAAGCATAATAAAAATACAGCAAGAAGCAAATACAAGTATCAACAAGTAGCACTTGTTAGCATACCTGTTGCCAGGCTTCTAGGATGAATTTTAATTGGGATCCGGGTTGGCATTGCACTTTACTAAGCTTTTCAAGCTGAAAGAAGGTTAAAATGAGGGAGGAAAAAATAAATATTGAATAAAGCATGCAGTGGACAAGCTCATGAATCAAACGCAGAAACTTTGCTATATACAAATCCAAATTGCATTACATAATTTTTAGTTGATATTTTGTCGGAAAACAATAAAGGATGAGAGATTCATAATTCGTTTGTGTAAAATTCTGCTGAAAAAAAACTAAAAAATAAGACCCAAAAAAGTTGCAGCAGACTTACACGAACATTTTGCATTTGATGCAGATCTGCAAGAGCCTTTTGCCTCGACTACAAAATTTATAAAATTGTAAATGCTATTCATATAAACGAATAATTCGTATGATGGTAAAATAAAGTACATTTAAAATTAAATTTTGTGCCAAAGGCAACGAAAATTGAAACTAAGATGCAACACTCCATTTTACCAATTTTAATTATAATTAAAAACATTGGAGCTAAAGTTTGAAATGAGCCAGGTCTATTTAGTATCAACCATTACATACCGACTGGTTGGAAGCCCATCGCTCATAATAATGAGTGTATCTTTCCAATGAGTTTTTAGCCATCTCTTTTCTCCTCTCGGATTCATCATACTGAAAAGATAATCCAAGAAAAAACAAAAATGTTGAAAGTAACGCAAAATAATGACATTTTTAAAATATGGAGAATGAAAAGTGGGAACTTTTTTAATAAGTTAATCTCTTGATACATACCATTCCCTCTTGCTTTGCGGATTCATACCGATTGCATGCATAGAAACCGCCTGTCCTCTCTCCGTGGACTGACCAAGCACCAAGACACAGCCTACAAGCACAAAACTGGATATTTTGATACATACAAGGAGAAATGTGATAGTCCAGTAAGGAGTCATCTAGAGCTTAAAGAAAAAAAGCAGCAGCCAAACATAAAAAAATACCAGCAAAATTCAAACTTGCAAGGCGATGAGCAGGTAATGTGCATGCAACCTTGGTTCTTCTCAATAGGGCGCTTGCACTTAGGACAAGGCTTTGAGTTAGCCAGTATCCTGAAATAAAAAGATTGCAAATACAGTCATTTATACAAGACTGAGAAGAGAGTGCATTTAGGCACGTGTGTAAGTGCATGTGTTTGGACAATAATTTGGCATAAGAGTGTTGAAATAGTGAAATTTGTCCACATCGTAAATTGAAACTGGGGTGGATTTGTTTATAAGAGGGAATGTAGACCATAGTAAATGACTTGTTCAATTCTTTTACGGTGTGGTCTCCTCCTCTCCTACGTCATATCCGTTCACACTCCCCACATAAATTGACCCTCGATTTTGTAACAAATAAAAAAATGCATATTTTTTTACTCTAGAAATTAAATGGTATCGGAGCGGGTTCAGAAAATCCTGAGTAACCTTACCGGGGGTTATGTCCGATTAATGAAATTGATCGATTGGTAATCCATCGATAACCGATTTGAATTGTCCAGTCCAACTTATCGGGTGGTTGGACTTGAGGGGGTGTGTTGAAATACTGAAATTTGTCCCACATTAGAAATTGAAATTGAAAATGGGTGGATTGGTCTATAAGAGGAAATGTGGACCATAGTAAATGACTTCTTCAAGTCTTTTACGGTATGATCTCCTCCCCTTATACGTCATATCAGTGGACACTCCCCACATAAATTGACCCGACTCTATTAATTTAACAAAGAGAATACCAATTCATGTTTTCAGACTCTGCGGTGTTCTTCAAGATCCACCTTGCCACAGTTTCACAGTCCACCGGCCGATGAGCCTCCTCTGTGCACTGCATCCCACCAGTTCTTAAGTATCCCAAAAGACAAAATTAACAGCAAATAATACATCTTTAACACCCACTTACGTTCCAACAGAAGCTATAAGAACAACTGCAGCTAACATCATAGTTCCCACTACCAACTACATACTCAACAGCGGACTCACAACCAGGAGCAGGACACCATTTGATCTGAAAAGATTGATAACACAAGTTAATCCAGAGTAATAAAAAAGCTTCAAAGGATACCTAATTGCCAAATGAAGCTTCTGATAAGTTTTTACTATTAAGTAATCTTTGCAACAACTTCAGACGAACAGCGCAAGGCCTATTCAATAGTCTATTAAAGAATATTTTAACCTACAATAAGAGAAAATAATGCCTACCTTACGACTGTCTTCAACAAACGATCTAAGTAGATAACGGTGATACTTCCTCTTATCCTCGTCAGATGCCAGCTTACTGATCATATCTTGACCAACAGCAGCTCCACATGATGGATCGGGGCATCTCAGCATTAAGCACCCAGGGCCATCATTGATTGAGGTGTTAAAGTAAGCTATAGAATACAAAACTATTTCATAAGAGTTTCTCCAACCCCAGAAAAAGAATCAGAATACCAAGAGAGAATTATTCACAATATAGTTTCTTTGCAGAATTTGACTTAGCAAACCTTTCCAACATGCATCACAGAAAAGATGAGAGCAGGAAGCAGATCGTAGGCTGCCACCAGGATAGGGCTCAAAACAGATCCCGCATGCAATCTAATAAGGAAAATAATAAATTTTGCAATATATAATGTTAATGCAATGTGAAACAGGAAGGCACAGGAGCAATGTCATCAAATGTAACACACTTCCTTATTATGCTGTGGCAAAGAAGTAGGTTTATCCAACAAGCCGACAGCCTTACGAACCCCTTCTTCATCAGCAAACCATTCTTCATGCACATTATTTACAATCCTGCATATGACATCATCATAAGAAGAAATGTATCACAAAACTAGATGTTGTCAGGACTAACATCAAGACATATACTTGAGAAAGATGAAATTATGCATTACCATTTATAACGTCGGAGCAGAATGCATGCTGCTTGCCTTGGAATTGAAAGTACAGTTGAAATTTTATTGATGCCCTCCTCTTGCCGCTGCCGTATATCTTCTTCATTCAAGACGCAATAGCTCTTCTGGAAAAAAAGTACATAATCAGTTTGATGATCAAAATACTAATCTAAAAAGAGTATCTTTCTGTTGCTAAATTATCGAAAACGCACTTGATTTTCTTTGCTATTATTCATGAATTATCAGAAAATAGTTTAATATTGTTGCTAAACAAAATCACGGACTAAAGTTGTCGCTGATAAGCAGAACAATACAATAAAGATTTCAATCAATAAATCAAAACTGATCAGCCTGCCAAAACGAATCACGTTATCAATAGTAAAAAAAGGAAACCATAGTAACCTGTGACCGACTTGATACAGCATCATCTGCATCATCGGAGTAATTAGAGACGAAGTCATAGTGCCCAATATAATCATCGTCGTCCACAAATCCTCCAGAACTGCAATCATCATCATCCCTAGCATCCTCGACCCCATCCATAACATCATCGTTCTCTCCTCCACTGTAATAGTCGTCATCCTCCTCCAGGGAAGCCACCTCGTTGGCATCGTGCATATCGTCCTCGGATTCCATTCCATACGTTGAATCTCGTAATCTCAAAGAAACCGCCAAAAAGAAAATTGGTAGCAAAAGAAACAGAATTCAAGTGAAATTGGAAGCAAAGTGGATTCAATCATCAGGAATCTCAACAGAGCTTTAGGGCTTTTACAGATGATGCAATCATCACCGGCGCGTATCTGCAGTCTTTTCCACTTCCTGCTCCTTTGGGCTTTTATAGCTCTTCACCTATTCAATACGATAAGCTTCGGTTCGGTTTATGCATATCCTGTTGGCCTATACCCAATTAAGGGTATGTTCGGCTAGAGATTTAGGAATGAAGTAGATTTTGGAATGTATTTCATGCGTAATTTTGGTAATCATAGTTTCATATTTTGGTAATTTTGATCTTTTTACTTTGTTAATTATATTTCCATGATCATATCTGTCAATATCAAACTTCTCTCCTAACACATCAGTATTCTCACGCATACCTATTATTTTATCTCTCATACATATCATTTTTTTTCATTTTCTTTCATCTACATCATTCCAAATACAATTAATTATATATATTTTAATCGTATTTTTCTTAATAAAATACAACAATTACATATTTAACTTATTTAATCAAAAATTACCTATATTATTTTTATTTTATTAAACTTACTAATTTAATCATATTTTGTATTGATTTTTATAATAATATTTTTCACTTTTTTTTTTTAATTTGTATAATATTATTTTTATTTATAATTATATTATTTTTAATTGTATATTTATTAATATTAATAAATTATATTTAGAAAATATATTTAATTTAAATAAATTAAAATATGGGAAGAGAGAATTTCTCTCTACCCATGCCTTGAGCAGGACTGTATGACTATACCATACGGCCATGGTCTTGCCAGCGTGGCGTCCAAACCGACCTTGCGGTGTTCGAGGTCGTATTTCCATATGGTCTCATGTACCGATAAAGTTGGTCTTATGATAAATTAAGTATCTTAATTTTATTTGTAGCAAAATTAATTTTTATACTTTCCTACATTTAACAAAATTAATGGATGACGCGTATATTTAGTCCCACAGTTTCATAGTTTTGACAAATTTGGTCCCCAAAAGTTTCTAATTGTGGCAATTATGATCCTCATAGTTTTGAGTTGGCAAAACCAGTCCACATACTTTTAATATTTTGGCAAAATCGACCATCAATGTTTAATGTGTGTGTCAAATTTGGTCCCCAATATTTTCAATTTTGGCAATTGAAGTCCCACAACTATAATAATAGTGTATTTGGTCCATGTAGTATACTAATTTTGGCAAATTTAGTCCATAATGACTTTATTAGTCGTCCAAGTTTGAATTTACAATAATTACGATTCAAAACATTAAACGATAATCAAACATAATCAATGATTTCATATTGATTGGTGGGAAATCGAGAGGCGTCCGAATTTGTCTGTTACATCCCAATATCGAGTTGTATGGTCGGATAGCGATTTCTGGGTATGATACTGTATAACATAAATCATTTTTCGGATCCATATAAATAAGAAAACATTCGATTTTTCGTTCAAAACTAGTTCAATTAATCAATTTATGTTAATATTTTCTTTATTAAAAATAATAAAAATGAAGTCTATTTGTCAGTTATAACTCGGTTCGTTCGGTTAACTAATTCTACCGATTACTTTCTACCTATAAAATACATCATCATTCAACCTAAAACAAGTCGAACAGAAGTCAAATTAAATGTTAAAAGATAGTAAATACGTCAAATAACATTGTTTAAATCAGAGGACTAAATTTGTCAAATTAATAAACTTTGGGGACCTACACTGCACTGCGTGTAAATTATGGGGACTAGTTTTGTGACAATCAAATTTGAGTCCCTGTTTTGCTATTTGGGGATCAAATTTGCAAAAAAAAAACTTTGGGAATCAAATTTGTCAAAATCATCAAAGTTTTAGGATTAGATACGGTCTTCTCCGCCATCTTATCTGCGAGCTCGGCGCCCATGGATATATGGGCGTCATGTTGGCCGGGGAGAAATACAATCCACGGACGAGAGGTTGGGCGCTCCTTCTCCGCGGAGGTTGTATTTTTTTATTATTTAATGGTTTTATATTTGTTTACCGAGTGGAAGCGAGGGAGACGAGGTGGGAATGGAGGATGGCGGTGACTGGAGTCCCTTTACGCAGCCTCTTTCGACTAGATATGGATATAATATTGCATTTTTCGGGAGAAAAAAAAAGCATCTGTGTTATTTTCAAAGAGATATTTTCATTGAACTGCTAGACCAAAAGATTTCTCATTTTCACGGCTTCCCCTGTTTCATTTACAGATTATTGTCGAAGAAGGCATATGATTAGGCTATGTAATCAGATGGGTGAGTTGTAAACTTGTTGTCATTAAGAGGAATGATGACATATCCGAAGAGCCCAACACTTTATAATTTCACATGTGTGATGAAGTTTGGTGGCTCATCTTGTTGCTTCTGCTCCCAGAATGAAAGAAATAGTTGATCTCATTGAAAGTTTGGAGAGAATTAGTGAACTCTTTATACTTGGAGTCATCTCTTCATAGCCATTTTCTGATAATTTCTGCGATTCCTGAAGTGAGTTTACATGTCTTTTCCATTAGTTTTCGCTTCTTATACTTGGGGTTTGATTACATGCATATACTCAGTAATTGGAACTTTCTGCTGAAAAGATGATCCAAAACATGCAATTGTCACATAGTAATGATATTTTTATTCAGTGCTGATATTTTTATGATGTTTTCATCCGTATAAATGAATTTATTATTTGAACATGCACTCAAATGGGGTTTTTTGCAGCATAAAATGAATCTGTATTGTTACATTTGATGCAAGGAATTGCTTACCAATCATGCTTCCTTTTGATCGCAGATCTAGGAATTCCCTAGTTGGTACATTACTTTTATCATCCTCTGTGGGATCATTACATAATGAAGCATTCCCTTAAACTTCATTTGAGATTTAGTTCTCACATAATATTGATAACTCCAATCTTTTAGAAGATTTAGTTCTCACAGAAAAGGGCTCTGAAGCTTGGAGTGAATTGTGTAATGAAGCTTTTCAATTGGGTATGTCGGCAATTGACCAAGATGAACACTTTATTGATTTGTTTTTGCGAGTAAAACATAGCTTATGGCTCTCGTTTGTTTCTAGTTTTTCTCATATTTAAAATTTCTTCCTTATTGATGGCACAGACGGTTAAAAAACAACAAGCTAAGTGGTTTGATTCCAATGAAACTCACTGTTTTGCCAAACCTCATAGTATTGTAAGTCTTAACACTTTCATTCTCTTTGTAATTTAAGTGTTCCAGCTGATGACGAGCTTCTCGCAACTATGTTTCCGGTAACAATCTTTGTGGTACTATACTGGTTGATGGCCCGTTTGTTAAATTTCCCATGTGGGATTTTTTATTATTTTACTTTGTTTTCTTAAGTTTATATATGATTAAGACATTAAGTTTTTTTCTTTGTTATTACTTAGACTTATGCTTATGTAATATTAAAATTTTCAGTTAAGTGATTGAATCATAAAATTAAATTGTAATATTTAATGATAAATAAGGTAATAAAATGATAAAGTTAGATGAGATAGAAAGATAAAATAAAATTTTGGAGAGAGAATGTGAGGTGGATGAAAGAGAAATAAATAATGACGTGGATGAGTGAGAAAATTTAGAAGTAGAAAGAGAATATGATGTGGATGTGAGAGAATGATGATGTTTAGAGAGATTTATACGGTGGAAATTATATTGGACGCGGATAATGTAACAGAAAGCCTAAGGGCACTATTTTCTCAAAATTATTCATCAATGTTATATGTATGTGTCAAATTTGGTCCCCGGTGTTTGTAATTTGTACAAATGAAGTCCTTCAACTTTGGTAACGAGCAACACCATTAAGGAAATGAAAAGACCAAGACAAAACAATGAAGACCTTCGGTGGAACCACTAATGAAGAGAAGCCAAGATGAATCTGTGTAACTTCAGCGGAGCAGTCACAACGACAAAGATGAGGAGAAGAAAATATGAGACTACCACGGAGAAGAAAATAGAAGCTAACGGCTAAAAATTATGGCGTTAATGTTTCGAATGACCTATTTTGCCAATTTCTCAAAATTACGGGGACCAATTTTGCCAATGTGTGTAAATTACGGGGGACAAGTTTTGTTCGATTTAATTTATAGGACTAAATATGAACTTTGAGGATCAATTTTGCCAAATATTTAAAAATACGAGGACAAAAAACGACACATATAAACTTCGGGAACTAAATTTACCACAACCATCAAACTACGAGGCTCAAGAACGCTATTTTTTCATTTTATTTATAAAAGTGCGTTTTGATAGTGTTTAAAATTTCCGGTTTGCCGGAAATTTTGGTTGTACCAGCTTCGACACGGATCTAACTTATTTGATTTAGGAAAAAAATAAATTTAAATATTTTATAATTTAATTTATTTTAATATTACGATATATATCCGATATACCGATCTAATAAGCTTGTTCGGTATACCATCCAATACTGGTTTTTAAAACATTGCATTTTGGTTAATTAGAGAGAACACTTATCCAATTATATTATTGTTTTATCAAGAATAAGTTATTACATTATGAAAGAAAGCACAAGCAAAACGTTTGATTTTGATCGATTATCATTTATCAAAATGCATTCTTTTATTTTCAATTACCAAAATACCCTTAAACATTGGGAGAATTTCATGAATAATTGTTAATATAATTAGAGTTTTCAAAACTAAGCAACTTTTCTAAACAATTACAAAATTAATCATCTTATTTTATTTTAGTAATATATTTATTTATTATCTAATTATTTAAATCAAAAATAAATAAACACATATTTCAAGGATTGAAATGTAATTTATCTATTCTTTATTTACTTTAAATTCTGAATATTATAAATTTGAAATATTAAACTCAAAATGTTTGGGTTCAGGAAACTTTTTTGAGCCGATGCGATTTACAAACCTTTCGAGTCAATTCGGTCAAGACTCGAGATCAATACTAACGAACTGAACCTCAAAAATCAAAATTTATGATGAATCAAACTAAGTCTTTTCGTGATCTAATAATTTTATATTATATATATTTAATATTATGTGTATTTAATTTTAATCATATTCAAATTATCATAATCCAGACCAAACATCGAATAATAATTTTTAAGTTTTCAAACCCGAACCAAGACTTGTATATTTTAAGGTGAACTAGAACCTTAAAACATCTAATTCAGTTCAGTTCGGTTCTTTTACAGTCCTACACGAACCTGACTCATAATAAAACCAATGTTTTTAAACCGGTTTGGATCGGTATGACCGGTACGAATATATTTTTTATTTTATTTTTGAAAAAAGTTTAATCAATTTTTTTTTCCTGACCGACCCGTAAACCCGTTACCGGATGATACTAGTTGAAATACCAGTGCCGTCCGGTTTTCATAGTACCGATTGGTACAAAAACATTGGGTAAAACCTAAATATTTGATATTTTGAGTTTTAAAGTTTAATGTTTTAGATTATTGGTTTTTAAAGTTTAATGTTTGAGTAAAAATAAAGAATAGATAAATTGTATTTTAATCATTAAAATATGAGTTTATTTATATTTGAATTAAAGAATCAAATAATAAATAAATATATTAATAAAATAAAATAAGATAATTAGTTTTATAATAGCTTATAAAAATTGTTTAATTTGAAAATCTCAATATTAATAATATTTATTCATTAAATTCTACCTTCAAACCCTAACTTTTTATTCCTCTTTCTTTGTGCCGAATCAGTTGAATCATTCTCTCATTTATTCTCAAGGTTCTTCTCTTCCAGGAGGAATCAATTGAGACGGATCGCAGTCACCGGAATTTGGTCATTATCGGTAAGTATTTTCTTTTTTTGTTATTTTGTATAAAATGGTAACATATTTTCGAAAATGCTGGTAGACGAAACCGAATTTTACAAGAAAATACACCAATATTCATGATTTTGTTGAGAATTCGTACGTTGTCAGTTCTAGAATGCATTCAAAATTCATAGAATTGACTCGATTTGGTTTGAGAGGACAAAAAAATAGATGGGTTAGGGCACTTGTAATTCAAAACATCGATTCCATTTTTTAATTTCAAGTAAATTGTTATTCAAGCATATTTGTGATTTCAACAATGCCATATTTATTGATTTATGATTTCGACAAAATGTGTTTTCTTTAGTATGAATCACTTATCTTTTTTCAATGCATCTTCTGTAGGATACTAATTCCAGAGATGCAAGAACAACTATTTGTCGGGATTATAGATGATGGAACTCACTCGTACACGTCTAGTTCAAGTATATTATCACCAGGATTGGAAGATGTGAACTTTGGCTTTAATGAATATGATCCTAGCACAGAGCAAGTTCATGACGAGACATCACTTGATCATACTGATACGGTGTTGAGTACTGATGACATAGGTTGCCCTTCTTCCGCAAAAAAATCAGCATTTAGTCAAAAACGAAGAAGAACCGGGCGTGGTAGCAATAGCGACATGATCACTTCTTGTATAAAACGTATGGCTGAAATTTCCGAGTTAGAGAGGTGTCGAGGATGAAGGAATATAGCATCAAAAGGTGCATGGAAGTTCTACATTCTATTCCAAGTATAACAATCGGTGACTCTTTATGGTGTCAAGCATTGAAGTTATTTACTAAAGGTGTCTGTCGTGAAATTTTTATTTTGATTCCTAATGGTTTTGGACGTCTAGCTTGGATTGAGTCATACGTTAGTGAGAAACTAACACAAACAAACTTTATAAAAATAAATTATTCGTGTAGTGGTTTATCAAGTTTTTCTTATTTGCATTGAGTTCATCATCCTCCTATTCCAATCGAACTTATTCTACTAATAAAGAACAACATCAAAAGTCATGTATATGCAAACATATTTGAATGAATAAAGATATTGTGGTTAAACCAATGTTTTAAAAACCGGTACCGGTTGATATATCGGATTAGTTCATTGGATCGGAATATTAAAATAAATTATAAAATATTCATATTTTATTTTTTTTAAAACAAAACTCGACACAACCCGCAAAACCTGGTTCGACCCGCAAACCTGATCCGACCCAGAAAAGACCCATACCGCACGCCCAAAATTTCCGGTATATCGGAAATTTAAAACATTGGTTAAATGAAAAATGGAAATGGAAAAAAATCATCCAAATATATGACACGTTAATTATGGTGAAAGATAAATAATTAATAATATATTATATATATTAAAAAAATAAATAAAAACATGATGAAAAATCGATTATAATTACGTTAGTAATTAATTAAATTAAGTATAATACAAAATGAAGTAATGAAGAGTAAAATAAAATGAAAATATTTTTAAATATATATATATTAGAGATGAGAATGGTGCTCGACACTATACAAAACATAATTTTTACAAAATAGAGTGCCCGTTTAACCTAAAACTTATAATAATACAAATTAAAATATCACTTTACTATTTTAATATAAAGTATGGTACATTGATGTTAAAAAATATTGTACCATTCTAATGATGTAGTGTGCAAAATTCTTATGTTAGGTAAGCATCCAAACAAACGTTAATGAGTCATTCTAACCGGTTCAATCAAATCTCAAATTCGAACTCGTTTTTTTTCAAATTGGACCGGACTCAAATTGAATTTCAAGAATATTTTAAAGTTGTTCAATTTTCACAAACCAATAATATATTTTATAATTAAAAATATATATTTTTTAATCATTTGAACCCAAAGTTAACAATAGAACAAAATATCCCATC
Organism: Utricularia reniformis; assembly: GCA_009725065.1. NCBI lineage: Eukaryota > Viridiplantae > Streptophyta > Magnoliopsida > Lamiales > Lentibulariaceae > Utricularia > Utricularia reniformis. Next base: position 67,703 of record RWGZ01001246.1, on the reverse strand, counting down.
ATTAATTCCTTAGTTTTCAAAATCAAATCAAACCAAATGTTGTATATTCTAACTAACTCGAACCTTGAATGCACTCGTGACACACGCTCCACATACACTTGATACAAATAAGGTCCACTTAATGAGTATGAATGGTATAGCAATTAAAAGTGTGGTACGATGTTATGAGATACTCAAATCGTAATTTTTTCAACGTAAATAAAACAAAAACAAATTTACGATGCGTTTATCGTTAAATATCATGATTTCATAACAACTGCTAGAGTCAGCTGTAGAATCAGTGTGATTTAAGAAATGACTAATTTTCTTTAGTTTTAATAATCATAACATTATTATATTTATTATTATTTTATATATAAGGGTATTGATGAGACATTCGAATCCCGGTATCCGGAACCAGGTTAGGCCCAAGTTTTGATAGGCCAGTCCAAGTGACAGAAGCCGAACTTGGAAACCTCAGATTCAACTTTCAATAAACGTGCAGCCCGACGAAGATAGATGGACCCGAAAGCCTATCAAAAGCCCGTGTTTAGCAATCGGGACCGAATGCCAAAATTGTGCATGGTTCCCCCATCGGGACCGATCGGTCCAGACGGTCACAGCTACATGTCTTGCGTTCCAGGCTCAACCAAACCTTCCACCCTTCGATCCAGATCATGCAGACTGTGCTTCGGGCCATCCACATTTCTCAACATATGACAACAACTTCCGACAACCTTGTCAAAGGTGTGCCTGACAGAACCGTACGAACCTTCTTCCGATCGAGAGACAATCGGTTAGCGGTGCCGAAGGCCTGACGCCGCACAGCCAAATAGGGTTACGCCTGGCAGCATTCCCACCCGACATAGGCTGACCTAGCCGCATGAGACAAGCACAAAACGACACATTCGTGTTCACACAGTTAGGGAGACATATAAAAGGAACACTTTAGAAACGGAAAAATGATTCCCCTTTCGGCTCTTACTGTGTCTTCTTGAGCGTTTCCTTTTCCTTGTTGTCTTAATTAACCATCACATATTTGTAATGAACGGTTGGATTAGTAAATCCGCTAAGAGCATTTATAACTCTTAGTCAATTGGTTTTTTCCACATTTTCCAATGGTCTTCCACTCTAAATTTGTCATGTTCATTTTCTTTTTATTCATAATCGTTTCCCCCCACATTAAACAAATTAAAACCGAGTTTGTTTTGCAACGAACCGGTCGACTGTTGATACCCCCGATTTTCAGACCACAACAGGTATATTAGTACTTTTATATAAATTATGATTATAATACTATAATTTTACCAAATATATTTAAAAATTTACTATCATCACATCTCACCATACTTCACCGTATCTCACCATACTTCACCATATCTCGATTTTATAAATTTAAATCAAACAAACCAAGCGTAAGACCACTCGAGAATGGCGAATCACAACATCAGTTATAGATGGAGAATAGTAATATGTTAATTATAATGATTCACCCAACACTTAAACAAGACATTTTTTCTAGCAAAGTGAAATAATATAAGTTGAACAAAAAAATTAAGTATAATTAATTTTACTTAATTATAAGTTTATGCCTATGACCTCGGGAAAAGAAGTTTGTAAGATTAGGTGAAAATCATTAAACCTCATCTGCAAACGTTGGTCAACGTGTCAAATTTTTTGAGAAAGCGTAAAGAGAGTGTCACACTGTCAAGACATGTATTTTCTCAATTTTTTTTAAAAATATATATAAACATTTATAATAAATTGATAAAATGATTTTCTCGATAATATTATAATTGTTATGTATTATATGTGCAAAAATAATCGATTTACTGATTTATAGGTTTTAACTGATTCAATTAAATGATTTTTAATTATGATTCTAATAAAAAAAATTGAACTAACTATCTATCAAATTTATTATCTTTCGGTTATCGGGTTATTATTTACTTAAAAACATGATATACAAAAAAATAAAAATTATAAGTGTCCGGACATTGTTGTAGAGATGAAATGAAAGTTATGTATAAAAATATTAGAGATGACAATGTTGGAGATGGCCTTAGGGTGAACATGATTCAAAATGCGTAATATCGCACAAATTACCAATGCTTCATAGGTCAAAACGCAAAGCCGCAAATACCATATCTCGTAGAAAATCAAACATTCTCAAAATAAATAACAATCGTAACTCATTACACAATAATCAAGTTAACTTCTTCATACATGACATATTAAGAAGGGGAAAGGAAAGCTCTTTATAGCCGGTAAAAGTTGATGAATATATGTCTCGATATACAATAATGGCATGTAAAATTTGAAGTTGTAAAGTAAAAAAGCATGCTGATTTCATAACTCCCAAGAATAAAGCAAATCAATAAGGAGAACAAAAAATAGAGTTACTTACTGTAGTTTGTAATTCGAAATTTAGATGTTTTCATGGCAATTTGTATTCTTCCTAATACACAGTTGTGCTGCTGCTTTCTCTCTTACCTGCAATAGATCAATGACAAGCAATTGGCCAAAAATGTCACTGTCCAAGGAAACAGTTGCGGTGTGAAAGTCGAGGGGTTCAATTTCGATTACTTCTAGAGAGCAACGAGTGTGTTTGGGAAAACGAAGAAAAACGATACACAGCTAATGGGCGTGTGTGTGTGAATTTAAACAACGGTCAGTTGAAATATGAACAATTGTCACACAAATGTAAGAGGGATTGTGGACCATTGTAAATAATTTGTTCAAGTCTTTTACGGTGTGAGCTCTTCCCTATAATACACTATATCCGAGCACACTCGTCACGTAAATTGACCTGATTCTAGAAATTTAATAGTATCAGAAAGCTTACAAGGAACATTAAGTGGGAAGAAGAGGTTTTCTTTCATCAGGACCGACTTGGTGATTCGCCTAGAGAAGCAAAAAAAATACGGATTCAACACACTTGATAAGAAAAAGATGTCACAATGTATAGTAGTTCTTACATCCTCATTTGCTCCAGCAGCAATATTTACGAAGGAGTCCCGCGACCTACAAGGGAAATATGAGACATTCAACCGCAGCAATTTATATAAGGGAAAATATATTCCTTGTGAGATTCTCCATCAGAATTTAAATCTCTAACTGGAAAATTTGCGCAGCATGATCTCATTGAAAGGGAACTTTAACAAAATGCACAACCAAAACGGATTGTCGTCGTTGTGTGTCTACATTAATGAGGCAAAGGAATTACCTATGGTCATCTATGGAGCTTCTGTCGTAAACTGCATTTTGATGGTCGTCTTTGGCTTTGGAAAGAGGAGAAAAGAACTGAAAATGGAACAAGAAGTAATTGATCGACGATCATGCAGCAAAAACAGATATGTATCGAATCATGGTACCTGATGCATTGAGATAAAAACCACTGAAATCCCCAAAACAAAGTTAATGGTCAAAGTGTGACCAAATAGTGCTGCAGACGCAATGCCGGTGAAGATGGTGGCAACAGTCGATGAGTACTTCTTCAAAATTGTATCTGAAATCAATACAAAAGCTTGTTTAAAATATTTAGTTGAGTTACGAAATCCGACGGAATACAATGCAGAAAAATCCACAAGAGTATTACTTATTTGATATAAGAAAAAAAGTGTAAGTTCAGAGTGAGCATTTTACCTGCATATTTGAAGAAGAAGGAAGACAAAATTCCTTGGGCAGCATTNCTAATGAAAATGACGAGGTAAAGAAAGCGATAAGAATCCGGCAGGGTAACAGCCTGTTCTTCCGCGTCCAAAGGGTCCTGCTATTTCCGTCGTCTGACCCTGTATTTATAGAGTTCTTAGTGAGTGTAAATCACGCTCCGTAACCGCCTCTGACAGGTTTGTTAGAGGTTGTTATCGCGGGATGTAAAACGAGGTTGGGACCGAAGCGTGGTAAACGTGATCGGGCCCTAAGCGTGGTAAACGTGGGAAGGCCCGAAGCGTGGTAAACGTGGGAAGGCCCGAAGCGTGGTAAACGTGAGTTGTAACTGCTCGGACCGAACCCAGGTGCCCGCTGGCAGAAAACGTTTTATTTCGCTAAGGTCATCTTCGGTCCTTCAGTTGAACATCGGGCCGCTCTTTATTGGAGGTGTAGAATTGGCTATAAGGATTAATTTTCGCCATTTGAATTGGTCCAATCGTTGTTGAGCTTTACCCATCACAAGGTACCCAGTCCTAGAATTCTCATCAATGGTGTTTCCAATTTTCGGTGAGTGCGTGATAATAAAATTTGCATTACGGTTGTGTTTCTTTTTTTTGGTTCTATTTTTTCCAATTTGGCATTTTAATATCTCATTTAACATAAATTATTCCGATTTTATTTAATTCTCAACATAAATTTCCAATGTTCCTTTTTATTATTTTATAGAAAATTTCTTTTGAGTTATCCTAATTTTCGGAGTTTTAAATCAAATTTGAAAAATATTTGTTTCTCAAAATTCTAACGAAAGAGGTCGTTGTTTAATATTCGAGTTCATCTAATATAAGAATTCGTAAACTTGTGGACATAAAATCAACAATGAGAATACATTAAAAACAAGAATATTATACATTAGCCCATTAATGGATATATGGACATTAAATATATGTATATTGTTATATATTTCAAACAAAACAGATAAAATATTTTTTATATAATGAAAAACATTCTAATTGAATAGGAATAGTATTTGAAACTTATCTAAATATCAAATATACTTATCTTATACAACTTAAATTTAAAGAAAAAATATAATATTACTAATAAAAATATTATTATTATAAATTTGACTATTGATTAATTTATAAATATTTGATTTTATATTTTATATTAAATTATATTAACCCCATCTCAACTCACTCCCACACCTAATTAAAAACTTATGCAATCGCAATCGCAATCGCAATCGCAATCGCAGTTTGCGGCAATCCGGTGAACCCTAATCTGCTGAATTCTTCTCCAATAGGTTTCATTCATCAGCAGTATTCAGCTTATTTAAGTTCTTAAATAAGGTATTCTGCTTCGTCTTTCTTATTGACTTATTTTTCGTTCAGATTGTTATTGTGTGATCATGACGAAGTGGAGGATCTTTCATATGGATTTTTTGTAATATGTTTTCAACATGATAACTGTAGTACTTAAATTTGGATAATCTGGATAGGGATGTAATTGACATGCTGATATTGAGAATAGTTTGTAAATTTGATGTATTTGTTGGTTTCGTATGTCGATTACTCTAGGGAGCTTGTGGATTAAGTATGCCTTATTTATATGAACTTTAACCTATGTTTTAACATATATTTCATATCTTGTATGAAGAAGAGATGAAAACAGTTCAAAATTTTGTGTTTTCTTGGATTGATACTAACCCTTTCTGTTTATGATCAATCCATTTCTGGGAGGTGATCAATCAATTTTTCTAGTAATTTTACTGCAATGTTATTCTGCTTGCTTTGTTAATCGGTCTTGTGCGCTTATTACACCTTAGAATCACACCTTTATTGTAAACTACATTGCTGTTGTGATTTAGGTAAAAGAAATCGATCCAAAATGTCATTACAACACATTGATCTCAATGCCGTTTTTAGTTGTGATTTGTGAAGCATCAGTTGTTTTAATATTATGTTTCTCCATAGCGATAAGGCGTTTTTTGTAAGAGAAGTTGATCTTGTTGTAGATTGGAGGATCTTAAAGTTTGAATCCTGATGTCTGGAGTATTGGGATACCGTGCTTTTGCACCGAAGACTAAAAACATTGTTGTTTCGGGAGGTTTGGCTGCGTTTGTGTTCGGGGTTTATTTCTACACAATGAAGGCTGTTGGTGGAACAGATGAACTTCAGGTGGCTATTGACAAATTTGAGCAGGAAAAAACTAAGAAGCCTTAGAACAATTGGCTCATGGTTTCGAAAAGTCGAAAATACTCCTTTTACGTCGATTTGGTTTCTGTTTCTCATGTACATTTTCTGTTTGCTTTGTTCAATAATGAAGTTATATGACTATACCGTTTATTTGGCTAAATAGCGATGACTAGCCTAAGACTACTATAAAATGAGATGATCGTGGTATAAGTAATTGTGATTTTTAAAAATTATTTTTGAAACTACATTACAATGCTCATGATTTTATTAAATGATTTTTTTACTTTTACTCTAAATTAATTTTAGATTAAATAATAATTTAATAAAATTAAAATTTTACAAAATGCGTTTTATTGACAATTGAGGAAAAACCTATCGTCATAAAACTGATGTAATTTAAGGGTGATGCATAAATTTGGTCTTCGTGGTTTCCTATTTTGACAATTTTGGTCATCTTACTTTGCCACATTTGGCAAATTATATCCTTTAAGTTTTATGTATATAGCAAATATGGTTCCCGAAATTTGTAATTTGTAATTTTCATTTTTATATAATTCGGAGATTAATTTTGCCGATATAATCAAACTACGGGGACCAGTTTCATTCGATTTCATTTGGAGGACTAAATATGAAATTTGAGGGCTGATTTTGTCAAATGTTACAAAATAGGAAGATCGATTTTGCCAAACGTCCAAAATTTGAGAATTAAATTTATCAAAATGATCAAACTACGAAAAATATAACCACTCACTTGGAGGATTAAATTCGAGAAATGAAAATATCAATATAAACTTGAAGGATTAAATGTCAAAATGTTACAGCACCACTCACTATAGTTCAAAATATAACCATTATCTAGTAGGACGAAAAAACGAACAAAACTTGAATGTTTTTTTAAAGTTCAATTCATTCGAAATGGAGTTAGTTCAAATTGAGCTTTCATTAAATCGACTCATGAACTCACTTAGTTGCAGGACTAAGTTACTGTGTTAAACAAATTAGTCAAACAGTGACTAAATTGCAAATAATTGAACACTACGAGCGGTTTAAGCTGATAAAAATGCAGATAGCAAATTAGTATTAGTTTCTAATCTTTGATTGAAAGATATGCCTTGAGTTTCCCAGCTATGTGTGGCATAATGTCGATGCTATCTTGAACGGACTGGTCGACGCACGACTCCAAATCCCGCATCGAATTGTTGTTATTCTTCTGTAGTTTTGCTGCTTCATATTTGTCTTGGCACACCCTTAAAGATCTGCTCATTTTTTCCTGTACAACCAACAAATCTAACTCAAAAAGATAACATGAAATCTCAATATGTTGCTGCATAACAGTTTGTTTAAGAACTTGAACAAAAATGGTCCAAAATCCAAGTAGAAGATGGAGCAAGTAAAAACAGATCAACTCTACAATCATAAAGAGTTCCATTGTGAAGAAAAAAACTAGAAGAAACTGTGAATTTCAATGGAAAGTGAAAATACATTGTTGAATTTGTCCCACATTTGTTAGAGAAGTGAGATGATTAGATTTATAAAGATGAGGAATGTCATTATATAATGGTTTGATCAAATCATTTAAATGTGGCTTTCTCTCATTAATAATCCCGTACGTTCAAACTCCCTATCGTAATTTCGCCAGGACTCTATAATTCCAATATGATATCGGAGCTGAGTCGATTCATTTCAATTCGCAAGTATAAACCTTAAGGTTAGGCTTGAGGGAGAGTGTTGAGATTGATTAGGTTTATAAAGGTGAGGAGTGTCATCACATAATGGTTTGATAAAGTCTTTTAAATGTGTGACTTCCACCCCTTAATCCCATTCGTTTCCCATCTTAATTTCGGTCAGACTCTATAATTCCAATATACATGTTCTGGTTCAACTGGGAAACACATCTCTGAAATCACAACTGATTCAAAGGGCGGCTTGTTCCTCAAAGCGAAAATTACACACATATTTACTAGTTACAACTATTTTACATAAACGAAGAGAAATGAATAAACCATTATTTTTTAGCAACTACTTACTGAGATTAAAGAGATATTGCAAGTAAAGCACACTTTTTTGATGGCAGAAGAATACACGATGAGCAATCTAAAAAGGGAAAGGAAATTTACTTGAAAATTTGCCATTTCACTTTCAACAAAATTCTGGGCATTGAGAACAGGTACACTGCAATGCTCTACACAATTGTTTATCTCATCTTGCTTATTCCTCCGATCGAAACAATCATAAGCACATTTGAAGTACGCTCTCTGAAAAACAAGAAACACAGCAAAAACTAGCTATTAATCCCTGAAATCGCAAGCGTGTACAACAACAATCACAATACAAATGCAATTTACCTGCAGCTCGAAATTTATGTGATCGTTTACAGCGGATAGATGCGATTGAGCGGCGAGGTTAACGTCATTGAGCTTTTGCCTAAGTCTTTCATTCAGCAATCTCTCTTCTGCGGCTGCTATGTGATCCATTCTCCGATCTAGTTCTGGAGAGTCTAGGGTTTTGGGGAGGTTTATGTGGTATTTAAATAAATAAATATATATATTTATTGTGAAAATTGGGAAGGCCGATTCAGTATTGGGCCTTAGAGGCCCAGATTATGCATTGTACTGGCCCATATGTTAAAAATAAGAAACAGTCTCCAAGTGTTCACAATCGCAATTTGGGGGTACTCCGGTGAACCCTACGCCGGGATTTCTCTCCGGTTCCGCCGTATTGTTCTAGATCTCCATACTGTGCTGAATCCTTCTCCCGTACCTTATTAAAGAGTCCGGTTCGTCATTTTATCGATACTATAAATTTCTCTGCAAACTGTGATTGTGTAATTCCTGGAAGAAGAAGCTCACTGTTTGTATCATTACGAGCATGTAACTTTTATGTGGTTTTCATTTTTGTAATGATTTTGTAGCTTATGGTAATTAAATTTGGAAGTTTTCTGGATAGTGTTTAACGCACAGATGATGCTGACTAGGGTTTTTGTAACTTGATACATTTCTTGTTTAAACATATCGATTAGTTTTAGTCATCTTGTTGCATTCAGTGCTGCTTTTTTATACGAACTTCAAACAATGTTCAAAGCCTTGATATACAAAATTAAGCCTTTTATGTTAAAATTTGTTTCTTCATTTCTCTTGCAGCGTCGTGTTTCTTAAAGTGGTGCAATTGGTGCAATAGAAAAAGAATGGCGATGTTGAGAGCACATTTGGCATCATCATCTCTGTTACGTTCTATTTTAAAAATTCCTTCAAGATCTTTCTCTTCGAGTGAGCTTATTTCTTCAAATTTGTGTAAAGCTTCTTGTTTATCATCATATGCTAGAGCTTATTTACAGGTGCAGCAGAGGTTGTGGATTCAAATTCCATGACTAACTGGAAAGATATGATGTCTCAAATGTTAACTCAGGATCTAAGCTCCTTTGTTGGAAGTTGTATGCCGCTTGCAAATATGCGTATCGGTATGCAAATTCATAACATTGAGATGCGACCAGGTCAAGGCGGTAAACTTGTAAGAGCAGCTGGAACTTGTGCAAAAATACTTAATGAGCCTAACAGAGCAGTCAGGTACTTACAAGGGATAGCATTTTTTCTCATTATTCTCCTTACTAGTTCACTGAATAGTGATTCACTAGTAAAGAAAGAAATATAAAACCACAGGCCAAATACAAAACTTAAGAACAATAGTTTCATTTATTAGACTGTTTCGCTTGAAGTTAGTGTAAGTTTTAGAATCGGGTCAATATGCATGGGAGTGTGCACATATATCACACTGTAAAGGACTTGAACAAGTCATTTATTATGATCCACATTCTCTATTATAAACCAATTCAAACAACTTTCCATTTCCGATGTGGGATAATTGTCACTATTTCAACAGTTGGCATCTATTCCCGTATCGACAATATCACTAAATCTTGGTTTATGCTTCGGTTATGTACGTATATAAGATCGAATTATGTCATGGTTTGGTTGTTTCTTCTAGGTATGTTGAGATAAAACTACCATCCGGGGTGAAGAAACTAATAGATAAGAGATGTAGGGCGACGATAGGCCAAGTTTCGAATCCGGGACATGGGATGAAGAAGCTGAGGAAAGCGGGTCAAAGCCGTTGGTTAGGGAGGCGGCCTGTCGTTCGAGGTGTAGCAATGAATCCAGTCGATCATCCACATGGTGGTGGTGAAGGGAGAAGTAAGAGTAGTGGAAGCCATGGTCGAGTTTCACAAACTCCATGGGGAAAACCAACAAAATGTGGATTTAAAACCGCAAGGCTAAGGAGAAAAATCTAAGTGTTTTAAGATTGTTACAACTTTTAGTACTATAAAATTTTATGGCTACAAGAAGGAAATAATATATTGAGTTTGTTTCGTATGGTTTTTAAAAATTGTGGTGTGATGTAGTAATTGTGCTTTTAAGTGTATTCAATAAAATTATGATATTATAATTGTGTTTTTTTTGTAAAAAATTAGTATACTTTTTTATTTTTATTTATTTAATTGTAAAAAAATAATAATATAATAATTTCCAAAATCACTATAACTGATTTTAGCAACAATTATTGAATCGTTATTTTTTTGCAATAGTCATATCGTATTTATACTTTTATTTTGTGTACCTTGACAAAATAACAATTTTATTAACTCACTCAAAGTTCCAAACAAACTCATTATTTTTTTAACATGACAAACACTATCTACTCATGAGCAACGATAACCACTTGTTTTCCGACATTCTTGCCGGAGAACAAACCAAGTAAGGCTGCGGGTGCATGCTCGAGTCCATCTGCATTGTCTTCAATATATGTAATCTTTGCTTGTTTCAGAAGGGGAATGACCGCATCGATAAATGATTGATACAAGTGGTAGTAATCGACTACTAGAAAGCCTTCGACTCGGATGCGTTTCGGGATGACGGTAAATAAGTTGTGCACACCATCTGGTTGGCCAAGTTTGTTGTACTGTGAGATCATCCCGCACACGGCTATCCGACCATGGATCTTCATGTTAAGAAGAACGGCATCCAACATTGCTCCTCCGACGTTCTCGAAGTATATGTCGATGCCATCGGGGAAGTACCTGAAGACAACAACATACATTTTGATAAATATTCTAAAGTCCGAGTGATGCCTCGGATGTCGAGATTATGAAGCAACATCGAAACAAAAGAGAAATGGTATAATTGTTGTGACTATCATGCCAAGTTTGAACGACATTCATTCTAATAAATACACCTAAAGACTGAGTTATGTCGAGATTACTGAGCCATATCGAAATGCAAATCAAATGGTATAAAAATACACTCAAAGACCGAGTTATGTCGAGATTACTAAGCCATATCGAAATGCAAAACAAATGGTGTAAAAATACACTTAAAGACCGAGTTATGTCTAGATTAATGAGCCATATCGAAATGCAAAACAAATGGTATACAAATACACTTAAAGACCGAGTTATGTCGAGATTACTGAGCCATATCGAAATTCAAAACAAATGGTATAAAAATACACTTAAAGACCGAGTTATGTCGAGATTACTAAGCCATATCGAAATGCAAAACAAATGGTGTAAAAATACACTTGAAGACCGAGTTATGTCTAGATTAATGAGCCATATCGAAATGCAAAACAAATGGTATACAAATACACTTAAAGACCGAGTTATGTCGAGATTACTAAGCCATATCGAAATGCAACACAAATGGTATAAAAAAATACACTTAAAGACCGAGTTATGTCGAGATTACTGAACCATATCGAAATGCAACACAAATGGTATAAAAAGACACCTAAAGACCGAGTTATGTCGAGATTACTAAGCCATACTGAAATGCAAAACAAATGGTATAAAAATACACCTAGAGACCGAGTTATATCGAGATTACTAAGCCATATCGAAATGCAAAACTATTATAAATTTTGTGATTCAACCAGAATTCGGGTACTCGTCACCTTGATGAGATTCGAACCATAAAGATCGAGGCTATTGCATAGACAGAGATTTATTTACAGAAAATTAACAAAGGGTGTGTACCTTTTCAAAGCAGCAATCAAGTCAGGTTCTTCTTTATAGTTAAATGCATCATCAAACTTGAATATATTCTTCAACAGATCAACCTTAAACAAAATCAAATGTTTTTAGTGAATAAACAAGTTTCTTAGTTTCTTGTATACTGCACTATATTGAATAAACAAACGAGTGATGTTTCTCAGTAACCCCAAACTTTATAATAGTGTAAAAGTAATGTTCCAAAATTTGTAAATTGCATACAAAGCCCCCGAAGTTGATATAATGCACGTTGTAGGCCACCCAACTTTTAAAAGTTGTAAACACCATACCTTCAAAGTTTAAGAATTGCATGATTGGCTCCCGAACTTCCAAAACCGTTTAGATTTGATCCTAATA